>VZTN01037933.1:70204-95838 GCA_013400515.1 Erpornis zantholeuca
TAATACCTTCTCCTGTTGACTTACTGATAAAGTCTCCTTGCAGAAGACAAACTGATGGACCCTTCATGATGAGAGACCTGACTTAAGCAGGGCTGACTGGAAACAGTGGGATGCACTCAATTTCCCAGCACAGAGTCAAGCAGTAGAGACCAGAGCAGGAGAACAGGGTTTGATGAACCTATGGTCTAACTCCAAGACAGAATAAACAGGCTTAATAAGATCACTCTTATCAAGAAAGATGGAATAAATGGCCATAACCTTAGCAGAAGCCACCAGAGAAAAGCACTGATTAATGATAAAACTATATCCTACTGAAACGACACAGCTGCAGACTTTGTAGAGACTACTTATATTCTTGAACAAAAAATTGCTCTTACCTAAATGTCAAATGTAGAAGGAGCACAAGTCATTGCTTATAAATTTGTTCTGCCTTACCACGGAAGGAGTGCAGTTTATTGTGAAGTTAAGAATTCTACCGAAGGGGTGTAAACAAGGAGAATTAAACAGACTACAATGTAGTTCAAAGGTGGTTTTTTCACTTCTTCTTATTTGGCAGTCTGATGAAAAGCAATTAAGGTCTGGCAAATTTTCTTCTTAGATGTAATTTGAACTACTTATCTAGCCTCTCACATGGGAGCAGACTTGGAATGTAAAAAGAAACACCTGCTTTTATCACTTTAGAACAACACTCTGTCAGCTTAGCAATATGCAGTTTCTCAAGCCCTTGAATCCTGAGTTTTATGCTTAATAGTATCTTACTTATTCCATGTTCACAAATCTGTGGCATAAGACTACCTTATTTGCTGATACACCATAAGCAAGTAAGCCATTAAGGTTTGACCTCAAGCTGAAAATGTGCTGAAAATAAAGCAGGTAAAAATAATATCAAACCTGTAACTGAAATATAGTATTACCCAGACATTCAGCTATAAAGCAGTTCCAGTGGTGCACTGCCCTCAGGTTCTGCTGTCCCAGGAAAAGCTTTCCACAGCATCAGCCTGATGGTACAAAAGGATTTGATTGTGCTCACTTTATCCACCAAACTGCTCTTATAGCAGGCACCATGGTGCACTCTTCAGGCTATGAGGCACCAAGCAAGCATGCTAATGCCTAAGCACAGTACAGCTCTTCTCATGCCCAACCTTCTGGTGCATTTTCTAGGCTATGTGTGCTTCGGGATTGTCCCAGCTTTGAATTTACCAGGGATACAGGATAAAAAGATCCATGTGAGAAGAATTGAAGTCAGTCACATAAGAGTTTAGTCTAGACAGATCCACAAAATTTTCTCTTTATGGCCTATTTTCCCCTTCCACAGCAATCCTAAACATTCCCTTGGAAGGAGCATAAGAACTTTATAAGAAGAAAGTCATAAAAAACACTTCATAAGGGATCGAGGACATCCCTAACATCCCATACCTTGCCACAGCAGGGAACTTACTTGATGAAAACACCTAGACAACTGGGAAGTAAACCACATCCCAGACTGCAAAAATGGCAATAATACTTGGATAAGCAGTAGCACTGTGCTTGAAAGTAACAAAATAATCCTTCTATTGTATGGTGATGGTAGACCATCATCAGGAGAAATGGATAAAGGAAGAGAAACACCTGGAGAGCCCAGCAGAGAGTGCCAGAACAGAGATATAGAAGACAAGTTTTCAGAGAAAAGACTGAAAGATCCAACAACTAATATCAGAATGAACATATGGAGATATTCCAAAGTCAACCACTCTGTGATTCTGGGAAAAAAGGAGTTTCTGAGCATATATGAAAAGGCTATAGAGAGGCAGGATACTAATTTGTTCTCCAAGTCTTCTGTGGAGAGAACAAGAAGAAATTAACTTAAATTGCACTAGGAAGACTTAAATTGAGATTAGTAAAGCTTTTTAATGGTTGGAATAGTGAGGTAATTGAATGGAAGAGCAACAGGCCTATAGAGTCTCATCACTAAGATGAGATCATATTTTAGATCAGGCTGGATAAACCTGAAATGATTTAAATGTAATTGAGATTAAGTTGGGGCAAGGAAATGGACTGAATACTTTCTGAGGTCTCTTTGAGCCTATGATCTATGATACTATAATCATAAACTTTAATTTCCATTTCTGGAATCACTACCTATATTCATTTATCATGCTCCATCTTGAAATAATTTAGGTTCCTTGTCCTTCCTGCCCTATTTGAAAGGTCATGCCAGAATTCAGACATCATTCCATTGATGACAGAAACCTTGTTCTAATTTACACTCTAAATTCATTGAGAAGCAATTAATATCCATTTGATCTTAAAGCAAGTTCAATTTCAATAATTCTTCTTCCCCCTTTGTACTAATTCCTGAATGTCTTTTACAAATAGTAATAGATCCTCTTTCTTAGTCTTCATTAAACTATGCTGTCTATCCCAGGCACCAGAAGAAGCCAAACTACAGTAGCACAGAGTTCCTTTCAAGCCAATTTATCTTGCTTCAACTCCAGTGGCATAAAAGCTATACATCTCATGGAAAATACACCCATTCTTTGCATATTTGTTCTCTGGACACAATAATGGATCAAATTTATCTAATTTTGTCTCTAAACTAAGCTCACATACTCCAGTAAGTTCAGTGGAATTGCTTTTATCAACCTTGCAGTACATTCAAATCTACTCAGTGAAACGACCCACAACATAAACTCTTCTCCCCTCTTTTTCACTTTTTTCCATTAAAAAGCTTAAAGTAAATTTATTTATCTCTTATACATTTTTTATAATCTATTTTGTTTCTAGTCTAGATATGATCTAAAATAACTTGGTCACACAAGACTTTATGTACATAGCCAAAACTAAAATGTGGCTAGATTAAATTTTATCATCCCTGTATTCAAAGTGAAATATTTCATGCATTATTTCTCTACGTATTTATACTGTGAAGATAAGAAAGAAATGATTCACAAACACACCAATGCTTTGTAGGACAGGGTGTCCAGATCTTGCCTTACAGGACTTAGCCAGAATTTATTTCTAAACACAGGGTTTTACCTGATGCCTAAGGAGCACACTGCATGCAGCAGAAAGCAAGATTTGCCTTTGTAAGGAATGACTCTTCTTGTACCTTCATTTTATAAACATTCTCTGGAAGAAGACAGTGTGCCAATTACAAAAACACAGCCTGAGAAGAGAATCAGGTTCCAAGGCTTGTACTGAACGACCTGGAAAGGACTCCTCCATTGGCTTGTGAGCATTAATGCCTGAATGGTCCAATTATAGAATCTTGTCTCATGCAACCATGGTTGCCAATGGTTACTTCCTACATATGTCTCTGTTAGATTGCCAACATTCCCATTTGTTTTGAATTAGAACAAATACCCAGAAACACAAGAACAACAGGCTGCTAAACTCAGCCAGATCGCAATAAGCCATGAATATCTTGGCATTGGGAATGAGAATTTCTAATATTAATGCTTAGGGAGTGGGAATGATGCCACTGCTGGCACCTCTAAGTTAAAGCACCTCAGCAAAATCGACTTAAACTGCTACAAATCAACTTCAAGTTAGTGCTCGAGAAGATTCAGGAATCACAGGTAAAAATATATTTTGTCTTCTTTCAGAGTTCACTTATTAGCTGCTGCTTAGGAACCTAGACTGCAAAAATAATAAGAGAAAAATCCACTTTTCAAAACGTGGCATTTCAGATCCAATGGAAATACATTCCAATACTTCAGAAACAAGTACATATTAATGAGAATTACATAATTGCAAAGTACAGATTATTGCTAGGTGGCCTTGTAATCCACATGGCACCATAAGCACATGTACAAAATAATGGAATCTCTCAGACCTTCAACAGTCAGAGGAAGATGCACATTCATCCCTTGTGGTGCCATTTGAAAGCAGATGAACTCTGTATTCATATCCATTCCAATCTATCCAGAATTTCTAAACCCCATATCAGTTCATTTATTTGAATTTTAAAGAGGGATAGATACATACTAGAGAAGCACAGGCTGGGGGACAATGTCTTAGAAATATGGAGAAAAATGGAATTAATGCCTCACACACTCAGCGACACAAATATCTAAAATAAGGTGTTCTCACAGCAAAGTCAAATCAAAGGAACAACAGCTGTATAGTGCTACCATAACAAAATTGTCAGAAAACTTCATTTTAGCTATTGCACCTGGTAACTAGATTCTAAACATAAGATTAATAACCCTGGTGGATGAGTAGCCAACATCAAAGGTTGAGGCTGGGGTGGTAATGGAGATATTGAGAGGCCCCAGAAGAACCTATGTATGTCTTTCTAACTCAAAACTACAAAATATAGTGGAATCTCTTGAAGAAGTTTTGGATGACAAAAGGGAAAAAAATCATGAGTTAAATTTATGAACAATCAATGCTACAGTTTTTAATGGAGCTCAAAGATTGACAAGAATTACCAGGGGGTCTTTTTTGAAAAAATGTCTCTTTTTTCTTTCAGATTTCTTTCTTTTCCTAGCAGTATCATTGCATCTGCTTGGAAATTGAAATTGCAAGCATTTGAGCAAATATATTAAAGTGATCTACTGTTACTAAAGTTGGTTTAACTGTGTTTACATTATCAGCTGACGCTTGAATTTGTAAATTTGTTAAACATACTGGACAGCCTTATTACCAAGACTACAGGTATATTTGAGAAGCTTTTTCCTCTTTTTATCTCACCAGATTGAAGCAGCACATTATTACAAGGAAGCTGAGAAATTCTTCTGCAGTGAAAGCAGTATTTAACACTCTTTAGGACTGGTCTGCACATGGCTGGCAGCTGGACCACAGAAAGAAGGAACATTAGAAAAGTTATTTTATTAGGGAAGCTGTGTATCCTCCTTATCAGATCATCACCTTGGGAAAATGAAGGCACTGGATATAACTGTTCTGAAGAGCTTTTAAAAAGCAGTCCTGAAGAAGTTAGTTATACCAAAAAATTATAAGTAAAAAAGAACAGGCTCTAGAAGCCCACCAATATCCACCACATGTACTAGTGCCCAGCATCCAACCCCTGAAATGAATGACAGAGTCATGGAGAGTCTTGCTGCTCACCCACAGCTGATGGATGGGAGGGGAGAGGAGGGAAGGAAAGGGGACAAAGGGACAAAGTAAGCAAGCACCTATTTCATTATTAATTTTATATATATTCTACATTTTCTTGTGTCTGTATTAAAACTGAAAAGCATATTTCCCCTTTATCCTCTTCTTGATGCTTAAAATCAAGAATATATTCTATTACCAGGTTTTTCACATCAAAGAAAAAAGACATTTCATTTAAACTTATAAAGCCTGCTGTCTACTGAACCAATAAAGAAGAAATCCACATTTCTTAAAGCTTGGCAATGTCTATGACATTTGACTCAATTTTTATCACAGTTCATGGGAGGACACACATTAAACTTCTGAACAACAGCAGGGATTATGTACCTGACTCCTTGAAATTAAATTTCCCAAAGTACAAGCATTAAAGGAGGGAACAAGAGATTTTCAGTTCAGCCTCTTAATATGTTCCCTGGGAAGACAAATGCAGTTCATTTCTTGGTTGGGTTTTTTTTTTCTTACAGAGAGAAAATTATGTATGGGAAAATACAGCAACAATTTGATAATCTCTATTTACTTTTGGGAAATAAAATACTTATGTTTCTCAGATACACTTCAAAGGAACTAGAGCTATATTCCAGTTTCCTTTCTAATAAATGATTTTTTATCCTTTAAGTAGGACTCTTCATATTTTCAGATGGAGGTGCATTTTTAAAATTGTCTTGTAAATATCTAGAGCATTTAAGCATGAAAACTTTCATTTATATCTCTCAGCATTTACAAAAATTATTGAAGATGGGGGTAGAATTCATAACTTAATAGCGTCAGCTTGCTACTGTTTCAAATGAAGTATCTTTAATGCTTTTGCTGTATGCAGTTGTTTATTTCAGATTTTTTTTGACTTTTAGGTCACCTCTTTCAGAAATATAGTACCCACTGAACAAGTAAACAAACACCAAACCAGCTGGTGGTAATGAAACATCTGATGGCATCACTTTTCACATTTGGGGACTAAAAACCCTCTTGTTCTGAGACTTTTTTTTTCTTTTTGAAGAGTCAGCCTCAGGCTGGCTGAGCCAACCTGCCCTAGGAGCTGTGCCTGCAAAAAAGTCACAGGAAGGGTAGGCAGAGTGGGTTTACTCTGCAAACCTGCATCCCTGGTTCAACAGGTTCACCTGTTGTGTAACTTACGGAGTTGTGTTAATGAAGCTTTTCCAACAACAACCAGAAATCTGAATTCACTCCCTCCTGGTAAGCTGAACAGCAATAAGGATGAGTACACCATCTCTGCTTTTCAAAAAGAGTTCTGCTATCTTTAGATAAACTGTATTAAGAAATGCATATAAAAGCTGGGAGGAAATAAATATCTGCAAGATAACTGGAACATCATCTTCAGTGAGAGAGTGATGCTGCCCCTTCCTTGTCATGCCAGCTGTGAGCTAAATTGCCCAGGACTTCACAATCTCAGTCAATTTCATTCACAGCTGGCAACACCAGCAAATTGCTTTCCAATGGAGACAGAACTTTACTTCCTCACTGACAGCCTGAATGTTAAAGAGTAAAGAGGCAGGAAAAAGGGCTGAAAACCTCCAGAAGAAATATGGACAAGCGGCAGGGAGACACAGTAAAACACACAGAGAAATTAGAAGCAACAATAGTTTCTGCTCCCTAACAGTGATACCCCACATCAAATTCATACTTACTGGACTATCAACATTTTTCTATTATATCCCACAGAGAAAAACAGAACAACGTTTACTGCTCCAGGTTTTTCCATGGAGGGTTCCCAATTTTCCTTCTGTTTTTTTTCTCCCAGAATGACACAGAATTGTAAGTTTTTCTTAAGAAGTAAGGAAATAATTTTGTGCAGAGGCACACTTATGAAAAGATCCATTTTAAAGAGTAACAGTGGTTTTAAGCAAATAGCACCCATTACCAGCCAATTTGTTAAAGGCCTCATCTTCTCATCAACAGCCAGTTTCTGCTTGCTTAAATAAAACTAATAAAATACTCATTCTTGAACAATCATCCTTCTAAGTAAAAAATTCTCAACCAAACACCCATTGCAAAAACCTCCTATGAATGGCAGAATGGTAAAGAAAAATACAGAAAAAAGCCTCCAGAAAAACTCACTAGACTAATCAGACACCATGCTAAGATACCCTGTAGCTTATTCACATAGGTAAGGTACCATTCCTGAGACATTACTTCAACTTCATCCCAAAGTCTACCCAATAATTCGTGTCCCTCAGCCACATCAGGAGGCAACAAACCTGTCAGCCTGCTGGCTAGTAGCCATTCATCAGGTTTAACAGACCAGTCACTTGTAGGTAGAAGTAATACTGGGAATTCAAACATTGATGACAGTCACGCAAAAATCTTTAATCTAGAAGCACTTTGACTTTTTTTCTTCTGGCAAAATCACCCTTTCTAAAGGTAGATTTTGCTTGCTACTATGGCACTCACAAGAAACTCAATTAGAAATAAGTGACATCCAGGAGTTCCCATGCCAAGTTCCTTTTGGGTGCTCAGGCAGCAGGTCACAGCAAGAGAACCAGAGCTGTGCTGGCGAAGACTATTTGCTAATACTCAGAAAACCAAATAATGGAAAAGGGAGTTCCTGCCATCTAGTTCATCCACAGTGTTCGACTTCATGGCATGTGACTGCACTGCTGGCATATCCTAACTCTATTTCTGTTCACATTTCACAAGACTGAGATTTATAGTAACTCATCAATAGTCAGGCTTGGGCTATCCCAGCCAGCTGCCATCCTGTCCATGCAAGACAACAAAACTTGGAAATATAGAATCATTTTTCCTGGTGTTAGCCATTGTTATGTAGGGCACAGTGTGTGGAGTTCATAAAAGCAGAAGCTTTCTGTTTGGATGGACAATAAATGTGTAAGAAAAATACATTTGTTATCCAAGACAGAGATCGCAATGCAAATTAAATAAGTGAAAACAAGTAAGGACTAAAAACTGATCAAATTCTAGCCTCATTGTCTTCTCACTCTTGCTCCTATTTTCTCACACTCCCTCCTAATTTTCAGGAACTTAAATAAAAAATTGCCTAAATGCCACTTCTTACACTGATTTGAAACCAATTTTCTTCAAAATAGTGGCTAGTAAAAGCATTTCACAGCTCCATTTGGGGATGATGTAGAAAAAAAATTAAGATACACAAAGCACAAAAAATAGAATTAACCTTTAAACCATTCTATAAAAGGTGATTCCCACTGGTAAGTAAACAATGGGTCTAATTTAGATTAGCTTCAGGCTATAGCTCAGTACAATAAAAAAATATTCAAAGGAGTAGTCAGATATCCTAGTTTATGGGATAAACATATCACGAAATGTGCCTTAGAATATTTTCATTACTTAATATATAAAATGACCAGATAACTTTACAGTTAGATCCCCAAGTCCTCAAATCAAAGGCTGAACTCTTATTGATGTTAGGTCCTTTTGATCAGGACTATTTTACTAGAACACAATCAATGAATTTTGTTCCAGAGCTCATTATTTCTTATTCTTTTCTCTAATACCATGAGCATTCTTTAGGCACAGGGGACAGCTAGCTCAGCTTTTAATGTTAATTATGGTAATATCTGTAGACACCATCACTTCTCTTAATTCATAATGTAGCCATAAAAAAACAGTGCAGCTTTCTATAACAGTAGCATAGGTTACTGCACTCTAGGGGGGTTTTGTGACAGCTTATGCTTTAAAGCCTTTTTGATAATTCAGTAATAAAAAAATAAGCTCAGAATAATATTTACAACAGAAAGGTAGTTTATTTTGTGAATTAATTACAACCAGTAAGAAGAAAAATTACAGAATCATCAGGTTGGAAGAGACCTTCAAGATCACCAAGTCCAACCCATGCCCGAACACCACCTCAGCTAAACCATGGCACTGAGTGCCACATCCAATCATTTTTTTAAACACATCCAGGGATGCTGACTCCACCACCTCCCCAGGCAGGCGATTCCAGAACTTTATCACTCTTTAAGTAAAATCTTTTTCCTAGCATCCAACCTAAATTTCCCTTGACACAGCTTGAGGTTGTGTCCTCTTGTTCTGTCAGTTGCTGCCAGGAGAAAGAGACCAACCCCCACCTGACTACAGCTGCCGTTCAGGAAGTTGTAGAGAGTGATAAGGTCACCTCCTTTTCTCCAGGCTAAACAACCCCAGCTCCCTCAGTTGTTCCTCATAGGGCTTGTGTTCCAAGCCCTTCACCAGGCTTGTTGCCCTCCTTTGGACGTGCTCAAGNGCTTGTTGCCCTCCTTTGGATGTGCTCAAGCATCTCAATGTCCTTCCTGAACTGAGGGGCCAGAACTGGACACAGCACTCAAGGTGAGGCCTCACCAGTGCCGAGTACAGGGGAAGAATGACTTCCCAGTGCACGCTGCTGGCTCATCTTCAGCTGACTGTCAACAAGTACATCCAGGCCCCTTTCCATCTGGGCACTGTCCAGCCACACTGTCCCCAGCCTATAGCATTGCAGGGGGTTACTGTGGCCAAAATGCAGGACTCAGCACTTGGACTTGGTAAACTTCATCCCATTGGACTCCGCCCATCTATCCAACTGTTCCAGGTCTCTGCAAAACCCTCCTACCTTCCAACAGGTTGACACTCTTATCTCAGTGTCAGCTTAAAATTTACTAATAGTAGACTCAATGCCCTCATCCATGTTGCCAATAAAAATATTAAACAAAACTGGCCCCAGCACAGATCCCTGAGGGACACCATTGGTGACTGGCCACCAGCTGGATGCAGCACTGTTCACCACTACTCTGTGGGCCCAGCCGTCCAGCCAGTTCTTAGCCCAGCAAAGAGTGCACATGTCCAAGCCATGGGCTGCCAGTTTTCCAGGAGTTTACTGTGGGAGACAGTGTCAAAATTAAAGACTAAAGAAAAAAAAGTGCTCTCTTGTACTTCCTTCAAAGGTAATTCTAATTTCATACTGAACCAAACACACTCAACCAGGTTCTTGTTTTCCACCCCAATTAAAGGTGTATAGCAATCAAGTAAATGCTCATTTTTCCCATAGGATGAAATGGGAAAAATTTCCATCAGCAAAATACTGCTCTAGTGCCTCCAAAAGGTAAACAAGAAGCATCTCCATTTTTCCCTGGATCACTCTTCATTCACTCACCTCTCTTCACTAACATTTAGTACAAAGCAGAAAGACACATTTTATGTGACTCTCCTGATCATTCCTACTTAACACCTAACTTAATTTATAACCAATATTACTGGCAGTGTTGAAGGAAACTGTCTTACCAATGAGCCACAAAGCATTTGTAAATTCTACATCATAAATTGTGTCTCATTTGCAAACATTGAGAAACAAAAATAGTATTTCCAAGCATGAGAGTCAATTTTATTTTACTGTTACCCTAATTTTGTCTTAGGGAAAAAAATTTAGGGACATAAACATTGATGATAGCAACACATTTGTCAACTTCCCAAATCACTCCATAAACATGAACATGAAATATTAGTATTTGATGGCCTATATATATATATATAATGCCAAAAATGTTACTAAAGAAACCTGTATCTCAAAGAATTGTTGTCAGGAGCCATGGCTACTCTCACGTAGTGACTCCCCTGATTGTGGATTGCTAATTGTGTATTTTCCTCCAAAATGTTTAGAGGCATACAATATCTCAGTTACAGATTAGTGATCATTGTTGTCGAAGGAATTCACTTACAGATTCCAGTTTATCTCCATTTTACATGCAAAGCATGTAAAAATTATTTTTCTTTGTCAGAATTGAGAAATATAATTCACATAGGGCACACACCTAAAATCAGTCTGGAAATAGGAAACTAACTAGATGGCTTTTCCTGTCAGAGATATTAATTTCCATAGCACCTAATTCTGCCATCAAGCATCATTGTCTTCAACATATTGTTCAAGGATTTTGTAATTTCAGGTGTCACTCCCTCTCTTGCATTAATGTAATGCCTTTCTTTTGAGAAATGCAGATGTTTTTATAGAAATAATAAGGTATACTACATCTGCGAATTAGGAACTTCCACCTTTCACAGATGGAACTGAAACAGAGATAATATGGCCCAGATTCACAAATTATCCAAAGTCATCTTCTCCCAGAAGAGATTACAATAACTCTAATTTACTTCGGAAAATTACTGCATCCTAGGTGAACTCTCCTGCAATTTGAAGCCATCTTATTGCAGTAATATGTAACACAAAAGAGAAACTGATTGTTATTTTTTTTCCAAGTCAGATTTTGGTTATAAGTGTTATTACATGTTCAAACCAAATTAATGCCATGGAGGTATAACTCATGACTCTAGCTGTGGGAAATTTCCATTTCACATTTACAAGAAATTAGTTCAAATCCTGCTGTGCTTAAAAACTGCATTATATACTCTCCTACCTGAATGACCAACACAAAATGAGTTCTTTAAATATAAGTTTAAATGTAAGTTCACTGACTTATGAGTGATATATCTATATTGAATAAGAAAAATCTGATTCCTCAGAGCATTGCCATCATCCTCAACATAATGCAAAATTGGTTTTGGCCCTAGCTAGAAGCAGATCCTTCTCATGCTGCTGCAGCCCATTTAAAGCAGAAGCTCATGTTTTATGAAGAAGCAAGGTGGCAGCAAAGCTCAGAGGAACTGTTTCTAACTGTGATTCCACAGAGGACAAGTGAAATCAGCCCCAGGCCTCATGAGGGAAGCCCCTTTGACAGAGGAAAACCTTCCTTTCTCATTAATTCATATATGGCAACCCTATTAAGTGGAGCAACATAGAAGAGGGGCTCACATCAAAAGTTTTCATTGATAACCACTTCTTTCCAGCTTCCACCATTCTGCTAAGTGGTGGCAGGACTCATAATTTGTGGTCATAATGCTCCCTGCAGCACTGCTGCCTTCACTACAGCATGGGAAAATGTATTCTTTTCCCATGGGAAACCATGATCTGATCATACTCTGAGATTTAACTGTACAGGCAGAGGGACTGGCTTTTTGCAGTTTTGGGGTTTTTTCTGCTTTGGGGAGGATGGGGGTTATATAGGTATTTAAAAAAATAATTTATTAATCTTCACAGTACTCCTCTGAATCAATAAATCCATTGCAAAATAAAGGCATTTTCATCAGCTCACTTCAGCTGCTCTGCCAACAACAACAAAAAAATAATCTAAAATAGTGAGTATTTTTGGGTTGCTTTATTATAACCAGCAGAATGGTGAATCTGCCCCCAACTGTTAATAATTAAAAAAACATTTAAGGCTGCATATCTTCAAAGTATTAGAAGTAATTCTGTGACAGGACTGTTACAGAGTATGCTTACTTAATATAGCTCAAAGAAACGAGGAAAGAATTACTGAGACATAAATATAAGGTTGCCTTTCAATGAAGCTACATGTGTGTGAGAAGGAAATGAAGGAGAAGATCCTCATCTGCAAAAGACTACACAGCTCAGAAAATTTACTTCAAATACTCTCTAGCAGAATCTGCGGCTTTTTACCTAATCTTTGAAACACATATTCATGCAGATAAGGCGGCATTAAATGGATCACTGCTGCCTCTGGAAAGGAAGATAAGTTAGCCTTTGGTATTTAGGTATTCACTTTCTGACAGCTGTTCTTCTTTCTAAAAAAGTTTCTCTGCCAAGCAAAGATTATATTTGGATTGACGAGTCTGTGCTTTGGAATAAACAAGATCTTTACTCTGATAGGATGTTCAATATCCACATAACACTACAGTCTATCAGGTGTACTATATAACTAGAGGGGGTCTCAGGGAAAAGGTCCCACAAATACCTACATATGCCTGACAGGATTTATGAGTCCATGCTATTCCAAAAGATACCAAGGGGAAGAAATCTTTCCCTCACACACTGCAAGTCTAATGAGGGAAAGACAATTCTCCTTCCTACCCTGTGAGAGGGTGAAGATAAAGGGCATAAAGAGGAGAGAGGATGGTGAGGTTGGTGTAGCTGATACAGTGCTCTGGAGAAATTTACACAAAGCAATGCTAAGGCCTAATGAAAGTACAAAGTGGTTTGATTTCTTATTAAAATATACATATCCCTTTGGGATAACTAAGTGCTCTGTAATGCATGTGGCATATCAGGACTGCCAGCATGCACACAACTATTATCAATCCACAAACTTGCTGCTGTATCCATTGACTGAAGACAGGGAAAAAAGCTACAAAGGGTCCCAAATTCCTCAGTGCCGCTTTGTTAACCACCAGTGCTCAGGCTGTTGATCTAAATACAGCCTGTGCTCCATCTGCAGCCCTAAAGGGTGGGTGCCCTCCTTGACCTTTACCATCTCCTAATTCAAGCCAGGATGCTTCACTGGTGGGACAGTGGACTGAAGTGAACACTATGGAATACAAATATTTTAAGACTTGTCTAAGTTTTAGTATTTTGTTAAATACATGTCCAGAAGCAGAAGTCATCCACAGCGGCTGTCACCAATTGCAGTTGCTGCCACACATGAGCAACATGTCACCCTTAAGTTCTGGTGCTGGAATATGTTCTTTTTGTTTTCCATGACATGTTCTTGAGTAAAATCATCCCAAAACAAACACATTGCATACATGCAATTTTACGTATGTATATAGACAAGCATTTGAAAATTACTATCCATAAATTGCCACAAAACATTTTCAGATGTGATGCAACATAACACACCTGTACAGGGTATAGGTATCCTTGAACTTAGGATCTGCTAAACTGACATTTAATTGTGAAGAGGTGCTGAATCTTTGTTAAAGTTTACTGTTACATACATACAAACATTCACTACTTTAAATGCACTTTTCTGACATGACAATTCAGATTTTCTGTTTGTAACATTTGACACCAGCCAAGCTCTGCACCTTTCTTTTACCTGGAGTAATGGATAGCTTGATGTCCTGCAATATTAAAATAGAAATCAGTTGTGTGCTTCATCTCATCAGTATGTCCAGAGACTTCAATCCAGTGTGCTATTGGGAGGCAGTAAACTCCATCTACTATGTTGCTCTGGTTGTAAACACAACTTCGATCATGATGGGGCCCACTACCTAGAACAGAAGAAAGGACAATTGCAGGCTGTGTATCTGGATAATCTTCAAAAAAAATTGCTGCAAGATTTGAGTCGAGCATTCAAGGCCTGGAGTGGTGTTTCCTGACTCTTCAAACTGCATTTCTCATAACACATTATTAACAACTGAAATAGTGGCAACAGAAGCACTGCCACAAAACAAATGTTCAGCATTAAAATAAAGTTTTGCAAATTATTTTCTAAAATATATTTAAATTTAATTATTTAGTTTTAAACCCCCACAATATTAAAGACCCCTAAATCTCTTAAAATATAAGGAATAATTAATGTCATTTTAGTTCCTCATTTGATGTCTCAGAGTGTGTGACCTCAGTGTTTAACATTCTTGCTCTGTGACCTCTCTCTAGGGGGTCAATCTTGCTGTGGCTCAGACATGCCACAGCAGCCTCACCTTGGCTCAAGCTACTTCTAAGGAAGTTGTCAAGATATGGGAAAGACCTCAGAGAAAGTTCAGAGGACAGCCATGCATGATCAGAAAGGTAAAACCACAAAAAAAGGTAGGACTGGTGACATGGGATTTGCTACCAGCTTAAGGATTCAAGAGGAAAAACATCAATGTGGAAAGGCATCAAAGTCCAAAGAAGGTGGCAGACAGCAACCTAGAAACAATGCAGACTTGTTTAAAGGAGCAAAGAAGGGCAACCCTTTTCCACCTCATTCACAGGTGCCTGGCCAGCAAAGACTCTTCAGATTCCTGTTGTAGACCAGGCATATATGGATATCCAGCCAATTAGTTAATTAAACCCTGCCTGTCTTTTATGTTTGCTGACCAACAAACACTCACTTTGTTGTCTTCAAATGCTCATGTCTCGTTTTGAGAGCCCATTCATACACAGTAAAGTTGCTCAAGGTGACCTACAGATAGTCACAACTGCAATGGTGAACGATCACAACTACCTTAAGCAGCCTAGTTTAAAGTAAGACTCTTTTTCTTATGATTTTCCAGTAATATTCATTACTCCTTCTTCTTCTCCTACAGCAATAAGTGTGAGCTTTAGTCAGAAAACCAGTTTTTAATACCATGCCAGAGTAAGCAACTTGAATTGAAATGGGTCGTGTCATCAACCAAAAGGTTATCTAGCCTCCAAAAATACAGTACATATATATCTCCCCACCACCACCATTTTTACATACTTATTGTAATACTAATTGCCATGTAGGAATAATTATTGTGCAGATCAGAAGTGACCTAGTCTACGGCTTGCTTAAGCCTGTTACACTTATACATTATTAATGATGTAAAGCATTTCTGAGCAAAGTTATGCCCAAAGGAATAACTTCAATTTCACACTGCACGTAAATGCATGACCAGTTTTCAAGCACCACAGTTAGGGAAATTTGCTAGAGCAAGAGCATTTTGGGAGATGTATTAATGCAATGATTAGAGAGTAAGAATAATGTTTAAGAGGAAAGCTCAAACCATCTCCTTATTTCCAAATGACATGCAGCCCATTTTATCATAATTGTGAAATATTATTATCTACTGAAATAAAAAATAAAATACTAGGCAGAAAACTATTTTCTCTTCCACACTGCTGAGCAATTATGCATCACATAGTTTTTGATTATTTTTATTATAAATAAGGTAAGCAAGATCAGTACATAGTTTCAGAAGCTACAAATCATATCACTATATTTTTATTGCACACTTCTAATTGTTTATATATTCTTACTACTTTTAAAAAATACGAGAAGACAACAGCATAAATCAACAAATACAACAGCGTAACAAAATCTATGGATGTTTATGGCATTTAATTGACTTCATGCAATCAGCAAAATACAACCACAAACACCACATCTTGCCTTCCCCATTCGACCTTCCAACAACTGTCTGCAGCCATGCACATCACTGTGGCCATGTCTTGCCACCACAAGGCTGTCTCTCATCCTGACTCCCACCTGCCCAGGGGCCCATGTCCTGTCCCAGCCTCAGCCTATGCCCACCTGATGCTCAGGGCTCGGGCTGCCCTCGTGTCCTGGGCTGGCTGCTCCTGTCAGTCCCATGGGGTGTCCCTGCTGGCCCCAGGGAGTCACCAGCCTTCACTGCACCCTGGCAGTTTTGAACTGCGCTCTCAGGACCTCTGAGTTTTTTGCTACTCCCAGCCTCGTGTTTCCTTGTACTCAGGTACCCACCCCAAGCTTTCTACTGCCCCATTTCCAACTGCTGCTGCCTGAGGTGCGTGCACTTCTGCCATCAGCCAGTTTTGCAGTTCATCCTCCTTCTCCAGCTTTAATTCTTGTCTCTTTTTTGCCTTCCTTCCTTCTCTATGACCTTCCTCCTTCTCTCTGCCTTCTTAAAAAGCCACAACCTCCTTGCCTTGTAACCTTACCACCTGCACCATCATTAATTCCCTTAAATAGCCTGCAACCACATATGGAAATGGGGCCAAGAGTAAGCTGCCATGAGCTGTTTATTTGTTCCCTCAACAGGTTTGGTCAAATCTCATTCTGAAATGCTTTCTTCTGTAATCAATATTTATCACTGTTTATTTTTCTGCACCACTCAGCCTCAACCTTCCTGCTGTGGCCTACAGTCAAACCTGAATCTCAAAAGGTATGGTTCTGGTTTCCCTTTAATAATCAGGTAGTAATAATCAGGTAAAGAGAAACAGCTTGCATTCATATAATATTTCATGAGAATTGCCTACCTATTTACTACTCCTTATGTTATATACTGGTCTATGAATTAAACAACTTTCCTACTGAAATAAGACATCTGTGCAACACAATGTATATCAACATATTTTCAATATATGCATATATATTCACATGAGATATAGTTTCATGCAGGAAGGAGAGAGTATGATCGAAGTGGTCTGTGTTCAGAAAGATAAATTCACTATACTTCTTAAGGGAGTTATGAAAATCTGCAACTACCAAAAAAGATCAGGTTTCACTACCCAGGTAATATCCACATGATTACACAAGTGCTTATCACCACAGTTGGCCTCACAAGATGCATTTTGTTTCAAAAAAACAAAAAGTTGTTGTATTGGTTCACACCATGCTTCTGCTAGCACGGTTTGTCACAGGAAATCTGTATTTTGTATGCCATAAGAAAAAATTGCAATTTATATAGTATTTCAACTTTTCTGTTCCTAGAGACAATAGTAAAGCCAAGAATGTCAAATGTTTTCCATTCACCTGCTCTTCTTTGCAGAAGAGGAAAAAAAGCACAAATGCCCTCTGAGAAAGGTTTCACACAACAGCAAATACACGGTTTTACAACTAAACCCATTTCTGTATCAGTATTTTCCTTCATCCTGTTTTTATTCATATTCCAAGTGGCAAAACATAGGTTTAATTATTTATTGTTGGGAAGCAAATACACAATCATCTGAAAACATGTAAAATTCAACCATAAAAAGGGATAAGTTAAATATCTGAATAGTACTGATCTTCCTGTTAATTGATCATGTCGGCTTTGCTAATTAAAGAAGAAAAGAATTTTGAAAGAGTTTATTAGAATATACAGGTCCTAGTTTAACTTCTAGGATAGCATTTTTTTCTCATTTAATAAGGTCCATATTTTTTTATTCAAAACCCATCTTTGTGATTCTTCACAGCAAAAAGATTATCTGAAAGATTAAGATAAGTTTCTAGGCATTAAATTATAAAGTTTTTCATTGCTTTTGCCCTTGTTGTTCTGTATTGCAGATGGTTGTGTGGCAGAATCCACTGATGTAGGGAACTGCTGGAGAGAAAAGCAACCAACTAGCCCCACTTACAGCTCAAGCCTCACAGAGTGCTCTTTCAAAATCTACATGACTGCAGTTTATGGCTCCCTGTTTAACGCATATGAAGGATGATCAAAGTAGCATGGGAAGTGGCTGTACAAATAACTAAACAAAAGAATAAAACCAACTGATAAATGGCACTGGCAAAAGAAAGAGACCAGAATGAAGCAAAGGAAAGCTTTGGTTTTGATCCTCCTTGAGCAGGGAGGTTGGACCAGATGATCCACTGTGGTCCCTTCTGACCTGATCGATTCTGTGAAAACCAGATGAAGATACAGCAATACAAGACATGGAAAGATCTAGACTGGAAGAAGGTAAGCAGAGACTAGAAGTCTGAAATTCAAGCCAATGAGGCACAACAACAAAATGCAAAGAAAAACCTGCAGTTACTATTTTATTATAGCTGTTCTGCAGGGATGAAAGAAATATAATCCAACAGTCTGCCAACAGCACAGACACATCTTGACACAGAAGAGAACTGCACACAGATTGCACAAAAGAGTCACAGTGGAGAAATTACCAGCTTGATTTTAAAAGATAATAAACAAAATCTGGGTCAATGAAATTTCTCATCATCATTAAGGGTGAATCACATGAATAAATGAAAAAAATAAGACTGCCTCTCCCAGTGTCTCTGCAGAGCTCTTTGCAGCAAAGGCTCTGCTCAGCCACTGCTCTCTCAGCTACCAGGTTGTTGCACACCTTGCTCAAAGTTCTAATTTTTTCTGTTCTTTGTTGCGTAAGGGAAGGTACACAGGAACTCCGGGGCACGACAGCAGCCATAAAGGTGCTGGGTATCTCATCCATGCCTTAGCCTGACCTTAAAACACCGATATGCAACTTCCAAACCTCCAAACCCCAGGAAGGTAAGCGTGTTTCTCAGTTCACTGCCACCTCTTTAAAACCTCAGGGCTACTTAGATAACCTGAGACATGCACATTAGCTTCAACAGCAACTAACCCAAACCACAAGCAGCCAGGCAGTTTTCAGATCACCTGCTCGCAAATCAGTTAGAACAAAGACTAACACCTATAATCTTTGTCATAAATTTTGCATGAACCAGCATGCTTTAAGTGTCAATTCTTATGTCAATCTATGTCTAAAGATTTTAAGTAATTCCATTTGCTGAGTCAAATTAGGTCCTTTAACAAGGTAAATGAGTACCTTAAGTTCATGGTTAGAAATTCTCCTGGAAGAGTTTAATATTATAAGCACTCTAGGGGCAAAGAAACAGGGAGGGGTCAAGGACTAAAAGACTTTTTTTAAAAAAAATAGTAGTAGAACAGGAAGTAAAGAAAACATACAAAAAAACCCTACAAAATAAAGCATTGAAAAGATTAAGTTTTTGCTAGTTTCCTTACCTGTTATACCATTACTATGAAGAAAAGTCTCAAATCCTGTTTTGAATACAATTCTCAGTTATCTGAATATGCCACTGCAGTGTTGTTATCACACATCACTCTAACTGAACTTCCTTCAGTACACTCACAATATTCAAATTTACTTACCCTTCACACCAGATTCTGTCACAAAAGTCTGCCTGCTGCCTGTGAATAAAATTTAATCTCTGATGTTTTGAAATAGGATGTGTCTCAATCTCGCCGAGGCTGAATTGCTATTGATCGTTAAAAGACAGAGGTAGGGGAGGCTGAATTCCCCTCACTAGAACTGAGCGAGGTCAAGTTTTTGAGAGTTTGAGTCTGTCACAAGCTCTGGAGTCCAACTTTCCTCAAGTTTCAGCAAAGCCTTCAGTAGCAGCCCTTTGTTTTTACAGCTCTGACAAATAGCTCCAATTCTGTATGCCATCTACATAACCTTACCCACATGCCTAAGAAAAGCATACTTTGATTTTTAATGCTTCTTCTGCAGTCAGTAAACAATCTTTCCTTTAGATTCTCTAAATGGTAGATGAATTTGTTGTATTACTTCAACACCTGGTATTAATGTAAGACAAATTTGTTAATTTGCCACATCTAATTCAGTAACTCCTTCATAACTGGTTTGATTTTCAAAAATGTTTCCTTGCATTTGCAAGCCCAAAAGAGATCCCCAAAAAGCAGAAAACCATTTGTATCATGCAGGACATGTTTATATTCTACCAGACTTAAAGCAGACTGTTTCAACTTCCCTTTCAGTAGAGTTGATACACAGAACCATGGAAACAAGTTTTAATTCAATTAAAATCTAGATTGAATTTGAAACTTTTTAATCTATTTATATATCCTAAGAAAATTCTTGTATGGAATTATACTTCGAAATTATGCTAGAATTAGAACTAAATGGTTTACAAGAATGCCATTCTCAGCACTTAAAGCTGTTAATCACCAAGGCTTTTTTTTATTTTTCTTTTTTAAAATCAGAGATAAGAAAATTTGAACTTTCAAAGGCAACTTTCAAAAACCCATTTTCTCTCTCTAGTTTGCTCAGGCACAGGTGTTTCTCAGTGGGAACTTCTACTGTACTAAGAGATTTTAACCAAATGCCTGCTTTAATGATGGAGATGAAATCAGAGAAAAGCAACTAAAAGGAAATTTACCTCATGTAAAAGACAGTTTCTCTTCTGACAAATGGTAGAAATAAGACTAAAGCAAATGTAGATGAGAGAATAATGGCTGATAGCAACAAAATTATAATCTAATACTGTCTTCCCATTTGCTTTGACATTCTCTACTGTACTGTCTTACTAGTGATTGCTACTTTTTATCATACCAGAAGAATAGGTAGGAAATGAACCACATCAAAATAGCAACCACGGCAACACCTTAACTGAAGTATCATCCCAGTTACTCATTACTTCTCTGTGCTTCCTGGCATTGAAAATACGCTGTTGAGCCCTATTGCATGCTACCATCACTTGGAAGTGAGGGACAGGAAAAATGGTAAATACAGGATTTGCATAAACAAAGCATCTATTGTAAATTTGCCATTATAACCACAAAGGCTTTAATTAGACTCTCACAGCAATCAGAACTGGTCCCTGATTATCTCTGTGGATAGGAAAAGATACATACCTGCCAAATCCAGAGGAATGCAAGTATGTGTTTATTTTTATTCTTCTAATTTTGCAGTTTCACATAGGCAACTCTGCACTGTTTTATTGATGTCTGGTTGTCTGCTCAGTATAAGCTGATTAATGCTGATAAGCAGATAGAAAGTATTGAGAAACTTGCTACCATTTAATTGCATGCTACATATATGTCTTGAGGGGGGTTGAAGAACAAAACACCAGGAGCTATTGCACTTTGTAACCAAAGTTTCTTCCCATTCCTTAAAGGGGTACTGGGTTGTAGAATTCAAAGTAACTCACTTTTACTCATTAAGTTTCATCACATCTGAAAGGTGTTAAGGTATCAAGCACTGTCCAGAAAGCAACAGCCTTGCAGGAACAAAATGCCTATGAGGCACAATTACTCAACTATCAACACCCAGGTGTGCTTTATGTTCATTTCTAGTCACCACCTGCCTCAGAACAGGACTGGGATAGGGGAAAAAAAAGTAAAACTATGGATTATTTTCAAAAGCAGAACAGATTACATTAAATACTAATACTAGGCAGCCACTGGCTATACACAGGGAATGTGGCACCACCCAGTGGGAACAGCACTACATGAAATATCTGCATTAAAAGAGATATTTAGAAATGTAACTCAGGGGCTTGCAGGGGTTTTTTGTTTGGTTTGGTTTTGGTTGTTTGTTTTTTATAAGGGAACTGCTCCCTATTTTGGGGGATTTGTAGATTAGCATTAGAAGGATCTCAGTTACAGAAATTAACACTGTATCCAACTGTACACCTTCAAATGGCCACAACAGAATATTAATTTGTGTATCCTGCAAAGGCTTAGCCCCAAGTATTTTTCATTCTGTTACTATCTCTTCATTGCAAATGGCAGTGAGGCCTTACCTTCTCAAGCAGCCTTATAAAAATCTCCTCCTTTAAATTAAGAAATTATACCTATTTTGTTCAGACAGCTGAGGCCAAGAAGTCAGATTGCTTTAAGTTAGAACACACTTTAAAAACTAAATTTTAATGTGCTTAACTATCACAGATGTTTTCAACCAACTGGGTGCTCGACCCTTGAAACCTATATCAGAATTTATTTCTGATATTTTCACTGATTGTATTACAACAATATATAAACCTTTATGACTCGATAAATGTACTGATCTTTAGGTTTATATGAACAAACTCACAGGAGCTGGAAATGTTGGAAGGCCAACATGTCACAGGCTGAAAACATAACCATTTCTATATTGAACTGTATTGTATTGTTTTGTCTCGCAAACAAGACACCTCCTTTTCTCTTCTCTCCCATGCCCAAAACTACAGATGGGTTTTTTTTTTTTGGAAGGATTAAAGCTCTGCTCACCTGAACAAATTATTAGAATATAGGCTGACCCTGCTTTTGAGCTGTGAATGTCAAGTTTCTGTCAAGCTTCAAGCAAGCTACATGAAAACACACAGAATCACAGAAAGGTTTGGGTTGGAAGGGGCCTTAAAGATCATCCAGTTCCAAGCCCTCCGCTTCCTCCCCACACAGGGACATTTTTCACTACACAAGGTTCCTCAGGGCCCCATCCTGGCCTTCATCCCAACCTGGCCTTCAACACTTCAAGGAAGGGGCATCCACAACTTCTCTGGGTAACAATGAATCAACATTTTACAATATAAGTATATAGGTTTTATATAATTTATTTTTCCCTTTCTCAAAAACATGAAGTGCCAGCAGACTATATTCCATCATCTCAAAATATAGTTTGGGGCATAACCCTAGTAAATTCTCTGTCCTTTTATTTAGGTGAAAGTAATGGGATAAAGGCACAGATGAGTGTTCCATCATAAACTCACAAAAACAAATTCAAGCATAAGTTTCATCTTGTATTTATTTAGTTTTGACAGTAGGCACAAAATACTTTTCGTTTCCAAGCTGAGAGACGTTATGTCTAGTTTTGAAGAATCACCATCTAAAACAAAGTACACAGATAGACACAGGTGCGGTTGAGAGGGAAAAAGGTATATACATGAATTTTGGGGTTTTTTCTAAACCTGCTCCCAAATTCTAAAGCTCAACATAACCAACCTGTTTCCACAGATACCACAGCATATCACAAACCCTCCTGCATGGCAGGCTTCAGCTTTTGCAGTAGGTAAGCAAGTACCACACACATCTCCTATGATCTGAGCCAGAAATGCTCAATGGCTTTAAGTGACAGGTCCCGGGTACAGACCAGCAACATCTCCCTGGAACAGCAGAAGAAAGTAAGATCCTTCAGGAGCACAGGGGAGTGTCCTCTCCTCCCACCTCCTTTTCCTAGGGAGGGGAACTTGTTCCCTCCAGGCACAAGCAACAGCCCAGCAAATCTTGCACAGGCCAAGCCTTGCCTGAAAGTTGCCTACCAAAAGCCACAGGACACTGGCCTGGGACTTTGACCCTTCTAGCCCACAGAAATAACTATCTTCACTTTATCTTTCAGTCTCCCCACTTCACTGGAACGGCTGCAATTTGTACTCAAAATATATGATATGGTAGGTACTGTACTATTACAAAAACAATATGCACTGCCACTAGAATTCTCACACACATACATACTGAAATAATTTTTTTAAATACAGCACATGATTTCAACATCCAATATATGTAAAGATCTGGCATCCACAACTGCAGTAGAGTTTCTCTGGTTACAGATGAATGTCTCAACTCATCAACTTAGAGCAAGTATAATTCTGCACTTTCCTCTATCCCTCATAACCATGTCTTCAAAACTGCAGATGTTCAGCAAGTGCTAATGTTTCCCAAAGCACATTTTAATTCTAAACACACAGGATACTAAAGAGACAATGGACACCATTTGTTTAGCACACAAAAAAAAAGTTCTTTTCTTAAAAAAGGGAGTTGTCTTTCCAAATTGTGATTTTTATAAGAATAAACAGATGACAGTCAAAACTTTCATTGATCAAGAGTTAAAAAAAACAAAAGCCAAAAAACATTAAAACAAATTAGATAAAAAAGAACTGCAAGATTGCTCAATTATTGGATAGGAAAACATCCTTAGGCTCGCTGCATGTAATACATGAAGAACAATAAATGTCCAGGTTTAAGCAAATTTGTTTTTTCCTGTAAATATCAACTTAGGAAAAAATTGTTCATATGAATGACTAATTACAAAACTCTTCTGCATTTGGATGATATGCCCATTTGATTTCTATCATTCCAGCTACACAGTGAGCTCAAAAGCCAGAGCATTCACAATGACAAGAATAAAATGCCACACAGGTTAATTCTAAAACTGCAAATCTGCTAAAACACAGTATGTTTATTACTCTGACTACATTTCCTAAATGTGCTCCCTGGAACAGACAATAATTTGAGCTACCCCTTCTTCCAAACAAGACAGTAATCATCAACCTTACAATTGCTGATTCTCTGTAGTTATTTTCTATTATTTCTATAGAATTCTAATTATTTCTAATTCTACTAATATTTCTATATTCTGTGTGGTGAGGACTGCTTTATATATCAGTATCATTGTCTTATTATATGCAACTTGGCACCTTCAAAAGACACCCAATTCTCCTTCCTTGGACAGATGTAAAGATTTTTATTCCATAAATTCACTTTTCCTGCAATTCTGGAAAAAAAAAACATGGTTAAAACAGGCAGAATATACTATTTGTTTTAGCTGCTAAATAGAACAATTACTACTGCATGATGTACATAGTCCTTCATGATGTAAACTTTTGTGAGTGTAGCATTAACACATAGTCTTTTATTAGCATAAAGAAGAACAAACAAATGCAACAGTTATGACAACATGCATGTGTTAGCCTACATGACAGAAGGGCAGCTCAGAAGTGTGGTATGTATTCTTAAAACGGGTGAAGAGCAACTGCTCTACAGTGTTATTTTGGTACATGGATTATAAAGCTATGAGTTAAAAAAAAACCCTCACAAATTACCTAGTGATCTGTCTTCCTTCCACTAGGTCAGATCCATTTCTCAGTAACAAGAGGTATATTTAGAGCTTTATTTGACTCAGCAGACAATTGTGTGAGTGTTCACTTGTATTTAAGACACTTAAACATACTAGAAGAGCACATAGAAACTGACTAGAGTTATTAATCATCTGACAACACATAGCAGGAGGAAAAACGGAGGAAGTACTACTGAAACATCAAGAAGACTGGAAAAGCTGTGATTGAACTTCTCCCTGGGTTTTTTCTTAAAGAAATCACAACAGTATAATTAGCCTGAAAAAGCCATCACGACATTTCACCTTAGCGAAATAAAATAACAACCCACACCATAGTGCATAAGATCCTGAATACTTTACTTCTGGGGGAAGAGAAGAAAACAAAACAAAACAAAACATCATGGCAGTGGATGCCTAAATAAGGGGAATAAAAATAATGAAACCGTTTACAAATAACTTTTACCAACCTAGAAGGGCAGCTTCCTTCTGCATTCACCCGCCTCCATCACAGGGTTAACAAATGTTTTTGTTTGCGAGAACTCACGTCACGCCAGGACAGCCTGGGCGGCTCTACCTGCAAGCACAGCTCAGGCCGCCGCTGTGCCGGAGCATCGGCAGCACCCGGCTCGGGCACGGCCCGGCCGGCCGGGACACCCTGCCGGCCCCGGCAGGAACCAGGCGGAGCTGCCGGAGCGCGCTGCAGTCAAAGCCATCCCTCAAGGAGAAGAGCTGGCAGCGCTGCGCCGCTCCGCCCCTCCCGGCAGGGCCGGCGGGAGGGCACGTC
>VZTN01037933.1:96017-127795 GCA_013400515.1 Erpornis zantholeuca
GGGGGCCGGACACGGCCCCTGTCCCTGTCCCGGACACCGCCCCTGCCCCTTGGCTCGGCGGAGTCCGAGCTGCGGCTGCTCCGGTCGGGGCTGCTCCCGGTGCGGTGGGTTTGGGCACTTGGCTGCCGCACGCACGTAGCCGAGGGAGCTTCCGCTCCGAAAGTACCGGCTGGGAGTTCAAACAACACCGACCCCCGATCGCGTCCTTAAGTACGGACTGGGATGGAAAATCCTCCCTGCAGCCAAACACGGGCTCTCCTGGTTGCCAAAGGCTACGCGTCACGTATGCTGACTTTAACAAGCATTATTGCTGCATTAAAGGAAGCCACTGCAATTACTCCCAAGAGCCCCGGTTTAATTTTGCGCAGCAAGCACATCATTAAAATTTGCCATACGTGCAGCTACAAACAAGAACTGGCTGCAAATAACGCTTTAGTGTTCATGATGTTTGTGTCTTCCCTGCTGACAGACAGCCAGTCGTGGTGGGAGCAGGAATGTGAAATTCTGAGGGAGGTTAGAAAGCTTTTTTAAAAAATCTGGAGCTCACTTCACGCATTCTGTTTACAACCAGAAGGGGAAAATTTGGCAACTCCTACGCGCAGCAATATTCAGGATTTACAATGACTGAGGAAGAGGATGCAATCCAACCATTTATAGGGCGGTCCCTGCTTGAATACACGCATTTCAGAAGCTTTTAAGAACAGAAACAGAGGAGTGGTAACTTTATTTAGGTCAAGTTCTGGGAACAGGATGAAGGCCTTTCAGTGAGTCAAAAGAAATCCTGCCTCAAAAGATGGCTGTTTGTTTCCTGTATTCAGGGGTGACAACACTGAAGTGTATGTGCTGCCAAATTTATTTTTAAAAGTGCTTTAACTAATTTTCACTGATACTCATTGAACTTATGTAAGTGATAATCCACCACTTTTCTAGACATAATCAAAGCTAATGGAATTCTCTGTGTCCTCCATTTATGCTACCAGCCATCTTCACTGTAGCCATTGCTGCCATTGTGGAACAGTGCATTACATTTTAATATTTGGTTTTGCTCAACCTTACTGTTGAGCTGCCCATACTCTGTCTCATAATCATTTTTCAAATATCTATCTCTTTACCATACGTCTTCATTTTAGCAGCATGGGCAAGACAGAATATAACAACTCTGGGATTTTATCCTAAAGCTCAAGCATGACAGGAGTCCTAAAACCTCCCCAGCATATTTTGTCTACATAAAACCATATGCTTCTGTTCATTCCAGTCACAGTCTCAGCTAAGAAACTGCAGGATCCAATAGTACATCTGATTGACACTTTAGTTCCTGGCTGTTGTGTAACCTCAATGTAAAGAGGGACCAGCAACATTCATCTTTGGACATATCTGAACTGCTTTATGCCTGTAACTATTGAGTTCTCATCTGAGACCTGTAAGCCTTGTGGAACAATAAATAATTGTTCCATAGACTCTGATGTGTCAAGTACTATCTTTAAAAATAATTGAGTCCATTTCTTCTCCAGGATCTGCCTTAATCCATTTTGTGGCAATCAATATTGTGCATTAGATTAAGGTTAAAGATGACAGAAAGTGGCCAGCTTGATTTCCTGTTCAAAAGCCCTAGTGCAGATTAGGATTAGGTTGAGGGAACAACAGGAAGGACTGAAAAACTGGATGATCTACTGATGGATTATGCAAGACTGAGGTAAAAACTAGAAATGTAGATTGGCTTGGAACATCCCCTGGCTGGGGATAGTAGGAATATAAGAGCAGTTTATATTGGTGAAATTGCAGGATGAGTGAGGGCTGTAGACAAGATAAAATTTATTAGCATTAGATCTGAGACTGAGGAGCTAAAAGTACTGTAAGGTTTGTGTTTAAGGTCAAGAGCAAAGGCAAATGTATGTTTTTCCCTGTTAGATTTGCATGGTCTGTAATTTGTCATCTTCTAAACTGGAATTTCAGCTGGAGTAAAGGCACGGGAGGTGAGGAAGAGTTACATTTACTGGTAGTATTTGGGATTGAAGGACTTGATGAAGTACTTCCACAGTTGAGCCATTGCCATAACCCTAAATTTAGTTTTAAGTGTCACCCTAAGCCTCTTAAGGAATTAACAATAGTTTCCTTTGCCAAAATGACCTGTTATTCTAGTACTGCCTGGCCAGTGCTCTTCCCCTGCAGTCCTCAACACTATTCTGAAACCTAAAAGCTTTCCCTATAATCCAGTCATTTTTTACAATCACAAATTAAACATGACTATTTTTTTTTTCCACTATAGTAAGTCCTCATTCCAACTTGGCAAGCTTTACAGTTCCCATCAAAAAGCTGTGGCATAAAGAGGCCAAAACTCTAATAATCAAGTTGCTTTTAACTGTCACAAAAACTACTGTCAGTTGTTGATTCCTGTGGGAACAAACTACCATCTTAGTGGTCTGTGTGAACTGTAATAATAAACGTTGTGCATTTGTGTCCCTCTCAGTATACTTAAATTACAGCAGCCACTTGCTGAGTGGAAGCCTCAATTGACCTCAAATCGAACAGTGAAGTAGCAAGACAGTGAGGCTTAGTGCCAAGTTTATTTTAAAGCCTTCACTTTATTGTTGCTGCTACTGTCCCAGGCATTTGCTAAAGTTGTTTCTAACTGTCAAAAGGGGAATTGTATGAAAAAAAAAGCTTATTTTTCCACAGCATTAGTGTGCAAGAAGGGACTCTAGAGATCTGAGTCTCTGCAAGAATCAATTGCTTCATGGATTTTGCCTAAATTGTGCCAATACATAGTAGCCTTGTGTAATTTCCAGATAATTAGATGGTTTACTATCCAAAATTTGTGCAGGTGATGGGTGATGAGTCCCCCCCCACAGGAGGACTCACTGAGGCTGTGTACCAATTTAATATCAACCAACAGTTATGACTTCAGTTTCTGCCTAATGTATCTGAAAGGATTCTAGGGAAAAGTTTGAATATCCAGAAATTGGAGTTGTGACTTTATTTGCAAACATATAAAACAGATTAAAGGCATTTTCACTTGCTGTGCACTAAATTTTTGCAGAATCACAGTTCTAACTTTCTGCAGAAGTCCCTTTAATTTCTTATAGTGTCTCTTCCAGGCATAAAATTGTCATGGTATTTTTGTGAACCCAACAGTTTTGAACAATTTGTTATAGTCAGAAAACCTGGGCAAAGTATTGCTGGCTGAAATGTTAGTAAAGACAGTAGTTGAGAAGCTTGACAGTATACAGCAATTAAAAATTCAGCTTTCCAAGTGGGAAGTCATATTTTTCTTCACAATTTTCTTATTTGAAAAGCGTCTACTACGTATAGAGACAGCACACAGTTACCTGATCAATGTGAACACTACTAAAATGACAGATTAACTTAATAGTTCCATGTTGGGGTAGCCTGTGTACGTGTTCTTTACTGATTCCAAACTTTTACCCCATGGCCCAGTTTGCAGCTTGGAACAGCTTTATCTGTTGTTGCTGTGCAGTGATCTCAAATGATATTTCCAAGTAGGGAAATCTGTAGTGAAGAGAGAGAGTTTGAATAACAAAAACAAAACAGAAATACAGAAAGGATCTGGTTGGAGAAGGGAGGGAGTGTCCCTGATTGCAAGTTGTGTGTGATGTTTAGATTAGCAGTGCTCCTTCCTAGACTTGCCTTTCTTCCCTTTTTAGGTCATTTTCTTTCTTGTAAAGATACAGAGAAAGTGTTACTGCAATTTCCAAATGTTTTTGCTAATTATAGAAAAAAGAAAGGCAGCACATGGTACACAGTCTTGCTTGTAAAGAGGCAAACATTTATGTTATGTGATAAGCTGACTTAGATGTATTAGTGATTTGGGTAAAATGTTCATTGCTGAATAATTTAGACAGCCCGTATTTCTTCAAAGAGATTGAGCTAAATAGAAAAGAAACCCTATTCTAGTGCAAGTAATTTAAAACCACTGGTTCCAGTGAAAGTTGATTATATTGATTAATCTAAACTAATCAATCTATGGACCCAGACCTTCTAATTTAATTCTAACTGTCCCTCATAACAATTCTGATAGAACTATGAACTAATGGTCTCACTGTTGGTTCTAATTTGACAATACAGCAGCTAAGAAATACCTTTGTAGTCTGAAGACTGAAAGAAGACTAAGAATTAAAGAACTTGTTACTAGATAAGCACTGCTATCCATAACTTTTGGTTTTAAGTTGAGTTGTGTCAGAGCAGTGATAACTGCATGAACCATTTTAGGTGCTTATTGCTAGAACTAGCCTTTTGTGCAGATTAAGCTACAGAAGTTCTGTTAGGACTGACCATTTTAGGGATTATGTTGGAAAATTATACTGCAACAATAAGTAGGACACTACAGGAGATGGTTTCCACTTTTGCATGGGGGTTTATTCAGCATGTTTTTAAAAAGTATGTAGGTTTTAGAAGTAACTGGGCAGTATAAATATGCAATAACATTAAGCATTACAGAAATACATACAGGAATAACTGATCTGGTATATTTCTTTTTTCAACATCCAGTAAAGCCATCTCTGCATCCTGCCCTGCCTCATACACCTTGGGAGCTGGAAAAAGTCCCAACATATTTCAGCACAGGGCCCTTTCCGGATGTCTTATCAGCCTCATCAGTGCCCAGAAATCAACAAATATCACAGACAGTCCAGCTCCTTTCCTGCTCAGAGTGAGCCACAGTTTTTGGAGAGATGCCCCAGGTCATCTGTGGTGCATTTGCACTGTGATGCTGTGTCCCAAGCACACCCAGAGTTCTGGTAGCCCTAGCAGGAACCTGGCTCTTCTGCCTGGCAAAAAGGGACTACAGAGGCCAAGTGCTTACTTGGAGATTGAAGTCCCTTGCGCTTCTGGAGTGAAAAACAGTATGTAGCAGTAAATCATTACAGTATCAACTCATTATAAGCTTCGTTTCTGAAACTAGCCTTTTACCACCAATGTTATATCAAGCTTCTAATTAAAATATCTACTTCAGGGAAAAAAGAAGTGTTTGGGCTGTTTAGAAGCAAGACAGTGTAAAAACAAATATCTGACTGTATGGAATAGCAAAACTTTATTTCATTAGTTAGGAGAATGCAATCTGACCCCAAACTTACGTGCAATATGACAGATTAATTTTTAAATAGAACGACGTGCCTGCCTTTTTTCTGTGGACACTTCAATAACACTTCCACTCTCAAAAGCAGATGATCAGAGATCCTAATAGCTGTGCTCCATTCTAATGCAGCATCTGTACCTATGCAGGGTTGCAGTGTTCTTAGGATCCCCAGCAAATTACTGATTGTTAGAAAGTTCCTGTAGATTATACTCCTGGGACTGTTTTAAGGAAAACTTAATTGTTTCCTTTTCATTATGCAAACTTTTTGATTGCAATTGTTTTATGTATAACCAACAAAATTTCATGAAGTCACACACAGCATTAGATATTGAGTAAAAGGTGAGAGAAGCAACTATGGGAAAGGAAATTTGACAAACTTTCTCCTCAGTATGTGCTAAGCAACAGGTTTCTAGCTCCAAAGCTGACTGGAATTTAACACACAGCCTAAAAACAATTGTAGTCTTGCTAAATGTCTGACCAGATTTTAGATGAGTTAGAAATAGAACCATTTTATTGTATATAGGTAAGTTAGAAATAGAACCATTTTATTGAATAATGATTAAATGGCTTTGGTACAAAAGCTGTTTGGAACACTTAAGAGAAACCTTTATGTTTTTAAAAAAATCAAGCAAACACAAACTGAAGGATATTATCCTTCAAGCCATGGCCCTACATTAGAAAAGGGAACAGAAGATGAAATGCAGAAACACTTATTCATTTAAGTATACAATTCTCAGTAGTTATTATATGCTCCTCATAGTACAAGAAATCAAACTTGCTGATGACTAACCCTACCAATCAATTTACTTTTCCAATTATATTAAAAAAGTAAAAATAAAGCCTTTTTCTTAGACTGAAACTGGATTAAAAAATAAACCCAGAAGTTATCTTTAGAGCAACACATTATTTTTAAGGTCTAGGAAAAGTGGCAGCAGAAATAAAAAAAAAAAAAAAAAAATTCAGAAACCACTCTGCTCCCTACCCAGTAGTCCCACCACATATGAGAAATAAGAACAGGTTATATCACCAGCCAAATCTAATAAAACAGAGATTTAATGCTCAAGTGTATAGCAGCATACAGTGTATCTACTCTCTTATCTTCTTTCCGTATATGAATCTGTTGCTGTATCACTGCATCAATACAACACATTGCTGCTGCTTATCTTCTTGGTTTCATGTTTACCAAATTTTCCAATGCACATCTCATTATTTTAAAGAAACTTTATTTCGGCTGATTTGGCAAGCTTCCCTAAATTCACTTACCTGGCACACAAATAATCCTTGCTAAGAAACAAACACTACTTTCATCCAGATATAAAGAAACCCTTGGAAATAGGAATTGCAGTCTAGAATGAGAGTGTAAACAGCCTGCAACTTAGCAACCTTCCACAGGCCATGGCAGCAGCTTGCAGCCAAGAACCAGATGTGTATGACATACTTTGCAGACTAGATCATAGACAGGGGACTCCTGCTACTTAATTTGGTGTGTGTATGTTGCTGTGTACCATAGTAACCTGTTTCCACTTGAGCTCAAGTTCTCACACAGATGCCTCCAAATTAGCACAGCCATCCCTCAAGGTACTGCCACAGAAACCACAGCTGGCTACTCAAGAGCTGTACCTGGCCCCTATAGAGTCAGCAGCTGATCACTTGTTTATTTCTTCACCTGTTTTGAAGGAGTAACAGATTTGGAAGATCAGCCCAAAACCAGATCAGTCATGTTGATGAACACTATTACAACAGCACACACTTCAAATATTCTCCATGTAGAGCACCACTTGAGTTACACATACACTGTCTTGAACAGCTATGAGAACACTTGAAGTTTCAAATGACATTATCTTTCTCACTGCTTTTTATTCCTTACTGAATGAAACTATAATTATACAAGCTGTCTGAAACTTTTTATATCTGTTCCCTCTACAGTGGTTTTAAGTTTACTGAAAAATAGCATTGAGATATAATTCTTAGAGATTCCTTCTTCATTTACTTTTATACATTAAGTAATCCGCACTCTTCCATAAGCACAAATTTTGAAGCCAAGATCTTTAAGGCTTAGTGCTATATAAAGAACTGTTGCCAAATGCCTTTCCTATTCTGAGATAAATCTAAATAGAAAAGTTAACAGATTCATATATTAATAACAGGCATTAATCAGGCCAAAGTTGCATTATTCTCAAGTAATACACTCATGACCTCAAATTCCAGGTAAGTGGAATTATTTTTGTAAATTATCAGAATTAGCTTCTGCTTGATAGCAAAATCCTTGGCTGTGAAACTTGTAGAATAAATCCTGATCTGATCTCTCACTTTTTAATTTCCTGCCCATAAAACAATGAAATTGAGTTTTTAAAAATATGTTTATATAGGAATTGTTGGAACTAGTTCCATGCAAACCTCAAGCACTTTTGAGTTCCTGTCAGCCAACTAACAATTCTTTGTAGCATGTACTAGAATATCATGTTCCAAGTCCTCAAGAACTTAATTTCATTTAAAGAACAGGTTTTTTTACACTGCACACATTTATGAGTAATTTTAATTTATCACCAAATATAGCTATCCCAGTGGCTAAAATGTTTCTAAGGAAGAAAAGGCAAAGGGACTAGAGCTGTTAGACTGGCATGATGGCCAGTCTGGATTGACAGGGGCAGCATAGTGAAGCACTTGATGAGCCACTATTAGATTTCCCTTGGAAGCATCCACATTTTAAACGATTTAAACTGAAAGCAACAATTACGCTCTGCATTTTCATTTTGACTCTAAGCATGAATATGCAAATAAAATAACTATTTTTATCTTAGTGATCAATGATACTGATATTGTTAGGGTTCACTACCCCTGTGCAATAAATGACACATAAAATAAACTATCCTTAAGCATTTTGCAAAGACTGTGATGTGATAACTCAATCTGTTGCTTCCATAATCAGAAATTCTGAGAGTATCACTCCTGGCCTAATGAATATAACTGGTGTTATGGCACAGTTCCTCCTCACCAGGAACAAGAGTGTATTATGTGAGGTATTGACTCTGGGTTCCAAGTATAACAGAGCACTTGTCTTACTACCTTCACTTTCTGAATTACCTTGCTTTCAGCTGTACACACATTGCTTTCAAACTACATAAATTCTATCAATATAAAATAATAAGCTAAAATAATTGACAGGGTTTCCTTCAACTGTATTTCTAAAGAGTGATTATGCACATGAATTTAATATTTGCATGTTGAACTCCATGCTCCCTTAGTCACTGCAGACACTTGTCTCTACCAACCATCCTCCTGGGGGTTGGAAGAAAACAGTCTGGCAAGTTATCAGCGTCAATAAAAAAGAAAAAATCAAGCCTGTTTCCATGTGTGACCCGTGGAACAATCCATCCCAGAGTGTGGTCAAAGCCAAGCACTGCAGGAGAGGTGGCAATCACGGATCTATTTACATCCATATAAAACAACCATCTGCAGCACAGCAACATCAGTATGTGATTCCAGAAAAATCCTGTGCCAAACAAGCATGAGACTTGGACTTTTTTAGATCTAACATTACAAGAGCTGAGCCCATCATTATTTGATTCCAAAAGTAACTGAGCCAAGGTGGCATATTTACTTTCTAAAGCTTTTCTTTTAATATTTTTAAGGAGAGACAAACCAGTATTCTTATCATTCTGGTCTCCATGTCTTTGTAGGGAAAGTTAAACCAATCTTACTCAAATGAGGTCCTCTAACATTGTTAAACACTGAACCTCAGAAGGCAGTTTTTTCTTTCTTCTTATTTAAAAAGCATGAAATAAAAAGCACTGACTGTCAGTGCCTTCATTTGCTAGTAGAAAGATTCAAAGTGACTTTAGCAAAACCATTATTTTTTGGAAGTCGAAAGCTAAGATTTTATGAGAGACAACAGATAAATCCATATCCTCCTTTGATTTCATCACCACATAAAGGATTATGTACCTCTGGAAACATTTATTTCATTTTCTGTGCTTTCAGACCACCTATTTTAAGCCATGGGTATTTAACATAGGTGCAAGTTTTAACTTAAGATTTTATGAAAATAAAATTGCTGTTTATAAAGCTATGCAAAATGGTCTTTTACATACATAATTTATGCTAGTATGACTGCAGATGAAAAGTCTCAGTGATAACAGCCAGTGAGATATTATTATTTTTGGAACAATGTCACAACAATAACAAAAATTAAGAAAAAAGGGAATATTGCAAAGAAGCTCTTCTCCGTCTGAACTATGCAGACACCAAGAGAGACTGATCCTTTTTCTACTGCTTCCCTCAGCCATGTTTTTTGCAAAGCTCTGTGGATTTCATGAAAGCTCACAAACAATCAGCTCAGAATGTAAATGGGACTATTAAACTTCAGCTGCTGATTTGGATACTATATACTCTTTTTTTGAAAATTGCAATTCTCTGCCATTCAGAAATGCTTGCAAGAAGTTTTTTCTTTAGGGACATGCCATCGACTAGAGACCTATAAAAGAGAAAGGTGCTCAGTTGTTTCATGACAACAGACTAGAGTGATGGATGAATGGCACACTATTACCTAGAAGGGCTTATTTCAGACCCAGAGAGTTAGTACTTTGGTTTAGAACAGAGACACAGTAGAAGCAGCAACCCATGTGACCTGGATTAGAACAGCCTGAAAATGGCATGGAAGTCAAATGAATTCCCTCATTTCCCCACAAACACCTCTTTATGTAAATATAGTAATAGTATTCTCATGTGACAGAACATGAATATGTACAAACATCTATGCCATGAATATGCTTAACACATAAGCTAACAAACTTCAGATTTTTCTGCTGAGACCAAGAACACTCAAAAATCTGTGAAAAGTTGTTAAATAAATCCATCTGGTATCACTTTTCACAAGTTACTGATAGTCTTTCCTAAGTTCTGTTAAGGTTTATGTCCATACCACTAGGGAATGAGTGGTTTTATTTTACATTTATTATTCTGTATTTATTAATATTTTCTTTGCTGTAGCACATCTTTGTTCAAACATTACTACCTGCATAAATTCAAGAAGACAGAAACCAACTCATTTGATACATTGATCCAATTAAGCATAAAATTAACTCTACATGGATTTCAAAGAATTACTATAGTTGTACAACTTTAGTATCTCACTTCATTTAAATGTGACTGCATCTATATGATCCATATAGCAGCAAATAGTGATTTTTCTTTTTTCCTTCCACAAGTTGCATTATGGGTAAGTTCTACAAGCTGTGGTCACGTGTCTGGGGGCCATTTACCCTTACCACGAGCAAGTCCCCAGATAATGATCCTCATGATCGTTTCAGCTTGAGCACAACTCTAAAACTTTACCTCCATGGATACAAGTAGTCTCTCTAACCTGGTCAAAATATGGAAGAAAAATATGCTCATATGATCTTCACGCAACCATAAGGTACTTCGCTCAAGATCTGAAGTCACATAGCATGCATCAGTTGGCCACTTGTTAACTTTTCTCTGACCTCTGCTAGGTCACCACAGCTGCCAGGGAATATTCGTTCACTTTGTGTGTTGTTCTAAGTACCATAGTTAACAGTATGTTGTTCAATGTCTGTCAACCAAGAGTGGCTTAAATTTCAAATAGAATATTCCAACAGCAGGCTGTCCCCTATCTAGAGTAGTAGTTTTTAAATCCACTTCTGCTGAGAGCATACCCACAGTCAGAACAAAATTAAACACCAGTTACAATTTATCTTAACTGTCAAAAACATAAATGTTTCCATATTCTCCACCTATTTCAATGATTTCTTACTTACATCTTATTTCATCTATGGATGTTCTAGCCAACCTTATTTACCACATCTCTACACAAGGGAACTAATTCATACAGGTTTTTATGTGTTATTCTGGGACTAGTTAATGTAATAGAAATGTAGTAGCCACAAAACCTGCTCCTTTGTGGACTACCTTCCATGGGAGTAATCTCCTGCCAGAAGCCTGTTCCTGTGGGGGCTAGACCAGGACCAGAAGGAAGGCTTCTTTGGACCAGACCACGGCTTCCCTCATGGTAGATCCACCTGCAGCCCACATGAGGTCCTTCACTGGCTGCAGAGCTGATACCTGCTCCTCTGCAGTCCTCCATGGGCTAGAGGAATGACCTGAGTTACCATGTTGTTCTCCACAGGCTGGAGGGGAATCTCTGTTTCCACATCAGGAACCTCCGCCCCTCCAATCCTTTGTGTCCGCAGGGCTGTTTCCCTCACATTTTTGTCACTTCTCTCTCACAGCTGCTACTAAGTGTTTTTCACACACTCTTAAATGTTTTCACAGAGGCATCACCAGCTTCATCGATAAGCTTAGCTTTGGCTAGTAGTGGGGCTGCAGCAGAACCATCTAGAACCAACTGTGACCAGCATGTTCAGTCTCTCCTCACAGAGCTTCTTCCCTCCCAGCCCCTGCTAACCAAATCCTTGCCATGTAAACCCAGCACAGTCCCGTTCATGCTTTACACCCTCAAGAGGAAGACCTTTGTTAATTTAGTTTGCGATACCTAACCTGGCACACATTCCAAATTACTTGAAACATAATTAAGCACTGAGTTTTAAGTGTTCTGGGTTTTTTCATGTCAACTTCCCTGCTAAATGTAAAAGCTATTTCTCCTATGAAACCTGCACAATACTTGGAATAAAACATGAAGTGCAAAACATAAAACAATGACATGAGAAACTCCTGTAGATTCAATGTGACTCCAGATGGTATTGAGGATCATGTAAGAACCATGCTTCTCCCTGATCTTCAATATAAGGTTGAAAAGATGACCTCATTGCATCTGACATACACAATAACCACCTTCTAGGCAAAGAACCCCTACAATCATGACAAAGATAAGGGGTACAATATTGTACTTCAAACTGTCTCAGCCCAATAAACACCTATAAAAGCCTTAAGATTTCTTTTTTTTCCCAGCTATTTACATACTTCAACTAGTCAAAGAGAATACAAAAATCTGGATGACAAAATTAGCAATTCTGATATCATTTAAGTTTTACTTGAAGATCAGAAGGACAGTAGAAAAGTGATATTGCCAATCATACAGCTTTTGTAAATGTGTTTTGTTTTGGCTTTGCTTTTCATTAAAAAGATGCACTTTCTTGTCTACATGAAGGAGATTTCATTTGAACGAAATATAGAAACTGAGTGTTGTATTTACTTCCCAAGCTCTCCTAACAAACTTTAATCATCACTGTTTATACATTAAAAAAATACATTGCTGAGAATTTTTCCAGTTGAGGTAGGATTTTTTTGGTGTGGGTTTTTTTGCTTTGTTGGTTTGGTACTAACCTTTAATATAAAGGCTTCTGTATGTATCCAAAATGGTATCAGCTAAAAAATATAATTAGCAGTTGTAACTCCATTTAACTGATGGCAAAGATGCAGGTCACTTTTTTCAGAGCCCAAAACAGATTTTATCAGAAAATATGGAAGCAATTTTTGTTGTATGCATTCCCATCTACTCAGTAGTCTTACTGCATCGTTAATTCAAGTACATCCTACCCATCTGCATATTAAAAAACACATGCCCAGTGCCATACCATACAAAAATATTCTTGCTTGTAAGTAAAGCCACCTTGCTTAGGCAACAAGGCATCCAGTCATCCCTTCCTCTTCAAATACACAATGACGTGAAACTTGGGACAGCTGATGCTCATAAACAGCTGTCACACTTCATAGCACTAATATTTTACCTTAACCAAGGTTCAAATCTCTTTAAGCAGCACACTATTTCCTGTTTGCTGCAAAGGCCTCCGGAATCACATGTGGAACACAACTATATAATTACAATACTGCAGAGGACACAAGATTACACAACACATAACAATCAAACATTAACACTTCTGAACCAAGTCCAACGTAGGGTCATACCAGGTCATTGATTGTTCATTTGCTAACCAGTCACATAATCAGATTAGTTTTGTCCTGCAGCCTACCCCTGTGCTATGAATGCTAATGCAATCCAACTCTCATTTTACTAGCAGAATTGCCTCCATTTAAATCACAATAAACTTGAAGGTAGCTCTGCTGTTACATACTTGAAAACATACATTAGGTGAAAGAAAAGGCAAATGTTAAATCAAAAGCATATATCAACCTATTTATTCCGTTCCTTTTGTTAACATCTCATAAAATTCTTGGTTCAATGGTACATTATGATACTATGAAACTAAAACAATTTTGTAAGGTCATTTCATCTTTTCCTACTACTGTTTTCCTGCAGCTCGTTCATTTTATGATTTAGTTAAATATATAAACATCAGCCGAGTTTAAGATGAAACTAAGCACCAGAACACTGAAATATCCTCAAGGCAGAAATCACGTTTTTCTGATTCATTGTAATCTAGCCCTACGCAAATTCGTACCTAATGTGATTCTAGCTTTCTTACATTTTGCAGTTAAAATTGTATCTGTTTATTCTGTATACACTTTTTTCTACTGCTTGAGGCTCTAAGGAGTCTGTATATACTGCAGTCTGTATATACTGCTGCACCTGCCACAGAATTTAGCTTGTCAAAATGGCAGAGGTGTGGACTTCTCTCATCCTACTACATCTAACGATGATTAATAATGTCTTCTTGACTACCAAGTTATTAGCGAGCTATAATGAATGCTGACTTGCTCCTTGCATTCAATAATACATTTCTGATCTCTTCTTATGGCAAATATTGATAAGAAACCAAGCAAATGAATCCTCTGTCTCTGAAGAACCTTATTTTTCTATTATTCTTACCAAATACTGCCTCTGATATCACCAGCATGTAGAATCTACATCAAATACATACCTTGCATTCAGTAGAGAGGACTGCATTCAACTTAACTAATATTTGATTCAGGAATGCTAGCAGTGCATGGAGACAGTTTACAACTAAAGCACAAGTAGCAGCAGGATAACTCCTGCTATTATGGAAAAATGGATAAATCACCACTGTAACACAGGTGCAGCATGCACAAAGTCAAACTCCCAGTATTCTCACACAGTGTCTAAGAGTCTCTATATGCTGGGACTTGATGCCTGAGGTATTCTATCTCTTCATTCAGTTTCCCTCTCCAGATTACTGCTTCAATATTCACCACATGCCAAAAGGTCACAGTATGAGACTCCCATTCTTCAAACTCTGCTTTACATGCCTTAACTTTTTATAAATCCTATCTGAATACTACTTTTCTCCTCAGTGCTGTCAACAACTGCTACCTTCTGCTCATCTGAAGATGATCAAAGCTGCCTGAACAGACATTCTGACTAAAGGAATTTAAATCTGGTATTACAGCTGGTATTGAACTCTCCACAGAACTTAAATGTCATTTTAGAAAATTACATGCAGAAGAGTCAGGAAGGCAGTTTCAGCAGTAGTAATCTCAGAAAAACAACCTAAAACATACAGGCAAACCCTCTAGAATACGTTAAGCATTAAGGAAGTTATTGTGAAAGAAAAAATATTTCCTTACACAGCAGAATATCTAATCCAGTTATGAAGAAAAAAACCAAAATGTGGTCTGTCTAAAAAGTGAAATGGCCTTAAAGTTTTTTCAGGCTGAATTTAGTGTAGTATGGGTACCACTTTTATTTGTAAAGACTATTAGCATGCCAGTATTAGCAAATGTCAGGGCAAAATGGTAATTTCTGAGCAGTCTTCTATTTTAATGATATTTTATGTTTTGCCATTCCATAAGCAATCTGAAACACAACCCTTATCTAAACACCCTAAATTTTTGTTTCTGTACTATTCTAATCAACAACTTTCTACAGAAAACTTTACTCATGAAACTGAAAATGTTCTTTGCAAACCAGCAGCACATAATATTGATCAGACAATCTTTCCAATTTATTAATCAGAAAAATCAGTTAGAACAAACCTACAAGCTACAATATGTGTCTTTGATGTTATATACTCAAATCTTTAATTGTGGAAGGGAGTCTATGCTGCAAAACAGATGAAAGCAATACAAATGGGTAGTCAATCTAAAAATGATAGACCAGTCTTCATACTGAAATGAATGTATACAAATATTCATCACTTCCAAGTTACACAATGTTTTAATGTTTGTAAATAGTCTCCTGTATGTAACTTTATTTTTTGAAGTACTTACTGGAACCCTATAAGCAGACACTGAGCACCATGCTTGAACACCAGAAGGCTGGAGATAAGCTTTAAAGAAAATACAGTTATACTAAAAGAGAAACTCCAAAAGTTTTATTAGGATTTCAACAGACATTGAAAAAAAATATTGCATAATGATTGAAAACATAGTATTTTAAACAAAGTAGCAATGTGGTATCAAGTAAAAGAAAGACTGGAACAGCTGTCTATATATGCTGTACGGAACATGTACCAGGAAGAGATACGACATTTTTAAAATTCAAGGGCAAATGTGAACAAGTCACATTTTGATAGACTGACTATACACCATAGATGTTTTACAAACTGCATAGCAGTGTAAAGAAAAAATGTTTTATCCTAAGTATACTGTATTCCTGCGTTTGGAGCAGTTTACAAGGCAGAGATGTTGTTTACAACATTGATATTTTAATAGCTCTGGATTCTCATAAAAAATAAACTAATTTAACAAAAAAGCGTGTATCTACATTTGAAAATAAAAGTGCATGTATTGAGAAATAGTGTTATTTCTTAAGAAGAATACTTAAAAAGTCCATTTTAATAGATCAACAACTGATGATATTTTAGATGCAGTTCTGCACTGTGCTACAAGCAAGGGTCTCACACCAGTTCCTCTAACTGAACATCCTCTTTTCCATAAGCACCAAGACATGTGCCTGCCTACTGTACTTATCAGGGTCTGGGGAGTTAAAAAGAATGTAGAGTACCAAAACCACCACATTGCTCACTAAAAAATACCAGTAACCCAAGACAGATGTTTTAAAGTAGTTTTAGCCATAAATGCAAGCATTATGTCCTCAACATTCAGGATCCTTCCAGTCACACAATTATTTTTAAACACTGGAGAGCAGCAGCAAGGAGCCATTAGAGCTAAAAAACAAGGACTGATGAAAGTCTGTCTCCTGCCTTGTACTGAAGAATTTGTGGGTAATGAGCACTTCAATGCATGCAAAGAACTGGGCTGTGGGTGTAAGATTCCTACTTAAAACCCAGTTGGTATAGTCAGATCTGTACTTGAATCTAGATTCTCCTTTCCAGATAACTGTGGTAACAGCTAAGAATTACTGCAAATATTGCTAACTTCTGTATAGGGTTTACCCCTTTCTTCTCTTCAAACAGCAAAGAGGAGAAGTTGTGGAACGAGAACTGCAGTTTGAAGATCCAGGCAAAGCTTCTATTTGAGCTCTTATAATTTCAACTCATGGCACTGAAGAACTAGACTTTTTTTTTTTTTTCTGGGCACCTGTAGCACTCTGAATAGAAAAAAGGCAGTGAATGTTTAACTGGACTGAATCCAGAATGGGAAATGCAGATACCAAAGTTGTGAACTGTAGCCAGACTAGCCATAAACAAGTGTCCGGTACAGAAATTACAAGTAATAAATTTTGCCATTTTTGTAAACATCTCCTCCTTACTAATCTGTTTTTTTTCCTATAATGGAAATACGTACTGTATTTCATTGTTCCAAGCTCTGGTCTGTTTCTGTTTTAGCTTTGTGGCACAGTTGCTAGGTGCAACAGGCTAGAGACACTGACAGTAATACAAACAAGTTGGAAGGTCAGTTCAAGTTATTACAGTTTTGCTATACCAGGCCATTTTTCATAGCATGTATTCTCTGTTCACAAATGCTTTGTGAGAACTTTTTTTTATGGAAGACTAGAAGCAAATTGAAGTGACTGGTTTAACAAATGTGTTTTAACATAACATTTCTGATATGCCTTATGCAATTAACAAATCATGTCTCATCTTATGAAGATGATACATTTGCTATACATACCAGTAATTTAAAATGCTCCTTAAAAAAGCAGCACTTTTATGGACAAATTAACAGAAAAGGAGACAATACATCTCACAATACCACAGAACAAGTAAAGCCCTTTCATTAGCTGCATTAAAAATTCATAACTGTTCATCACATACTTTGAATTTCTGACTGCTCAAGCAATTTAACCCTCAACCAACTGCAGGACAAGGAAAAAATTTTTCTGAACATTGGACATTGATATCATTGTAGGTGCAAGAGTAAAAACTAGTATTCCATGGTTTTAGCTCTAAAAGTTTTGCTCCCAGAAGTAAAACAACTGTTAAGAGTTCAGAAGAAAAATAGCAATTGTTGACATGTCAAAACAAAGTTGTACTAAAAATTAAGCTGCTGTAAATCTGAATTCACTTAGATAATTCCTAAAAAAACTTTTTTTTTTTAAAAAAAAGCTGATCCTAGATCCCCTGTTAACTAGGAAGAGCAGTAGAACACTGATTTCATGAGAAAAGATACGCTTAAAAGCTGTGTTTGAGACATCTATTGTAAAATTTTGAATTCATCCTTATCTTTCAAATATTTGGATTATAATTTGTTTAAAAAAAAAATAGACCAGATACAGAAAGTACAGGATTTGGACAGGACTTTTCTCTCACCACAATTCAGTGTTTCCTATCCAAATGTGGATGCCATTCAGAGGCCATTTTTGAAATGTTATCAGTAAACAGCAACATGGGAACCAGTGAATCAGAAAACACACTTTAGGATTTTGTTCTTAAATTATATAAGTTACATAAAACTACCCTGTCCAGCAAGTTCCGAATTTTCAAACGTTAAGGCAACTTTCATTACTTTCCAGCTAAACAGTATTATAAAAAATAAATGTCACTTCAAACCTTATATACACAGTGACAGAGTAGATTTAGCTAGAAAGTATCTTTAGTACATTAATAAAGTGTCTCATAATATTACGGAGGTTATATCAGGTGCTTGAGTGTATGTGCAATTGGAGTGGCTGCAACATTTAAAGTACTGGTTTCAAAACAGAGCGCAGTGAACGTCCCTCCTTCGTGAGCTCTCGCGTCACACACATACATGGCAGCGGAACAGCCTCCTCTCTTCTCTCCACAGCATTGTAGCTACACTTCTTCAGGTGGTCAGCCATGCTCACGATGTCAGCAAACTTCCACTCATTTACAGTACAGAAAGCCGTACTGAAGCGCCAAACCTAGAAAATAAGATGCACTTAGGCTCACAGTGTGTTAAGATACCTGAACTCAGAGCAAGAAATTACATCCTTGTACTATAAAACTTCAGGTAATGTTGTCTATAAATCACACTAAAAATCAACATGACAAAAATATACTATACAGTATTTAGCATTGTCAGTCCCAGGCTGATTCAGACTCCAAGACAACTATGAACAACTGGGAAGAAACAAAGGCAATATTTTTTGCGTCTACAAAATAGATACAATCAGAAGTTAAATTACAAGGTATTGTAAGACCACCACAACAATTTATTTCTTATCAACTTCTGCAATTCCAAATGAGTGTTGCAAATACTCTGCAATTTGGGGTGGGGAAAATGGTAAAAACTGTATTACACAAAGGTCATCAAAAGGTTTTAAATTATTTCAGTATTTAAGGCTCTCAGTACCAAGGCAATAGATAGATCTCAACAGATTTGAAAAAAAATTTGCTGTAAACATTACACAGACAAGAAAAGCAAACTTTGTAGGCAGCTTTCCCACTTCTATGAAATATTGATCTTAAAGCAAGTCATTAAGTAATCTTTTAACATTTTAAAATACTGGAAAAAACAGAAGTTAATTTACTTACATCCAGAAAAAACTAAACAGATCCTACTTCTACTTCGCCAAGTGCAGAGAAGACTGAGACAACCTGCAGCAATTTTCACTTTTTCTATACAATGATCTCTTTCTTGAAGGGTTATTATACCAAAATTCAGTAGTAACAGACATAATATTAAGAGAAAAAGCAGAAACAGGACCAATGTAATACTTTCCCTTTCCCCTTCAAAAAAAAAAAAAAAAACAAAAAAACAACTTACCTTTTCTTTTACCTGCCAAGAACTTCCTTCTGGGTACTTTCTCTTCTCCCAAAGCAGTATCACCATTCCACGTGCTTGAAGCAAGCTTCCACACACATCTCTCATTAAACGTGACACTCTTGAAAGCTGACATAAACTAAAGCCATCTAGAAAACTAGCAATGTGTTGCAGCACCTCAAAAGGTAGACTGCTCAGATGGTCATTGTGCAGTCCAATTAAGCAGCTTTTTGCTGGTTCTACTAATACTGTGGATATACAAGGCTGAACTCCAAATGACCGTAAGTGGCGGTCATGAATAATTTTTGCCCCTTGTGTTGAAGGGCAAAACCTTCGTTGAGAATATGTACACCCATAATATGCCAAAGGACACCTCTGCTCCATCCAGCCATTAAGGCCAGCATGAATGTCTCCATGCACATTCTTAAAATGCGATGAAAATTCATTCCTTCTAAACAACTGTCCACAAACAAATGTAAACATTGAACGCTGTTTTGTTTGGTATCTAGCCACATATTCCAATACCAAATCCAATCCAAGGGTCTGGAATGGACTCGGATTTGAGAGCTGTGGGTTGGCATGATCACATGCAGAAGCTGAAGCTATTTCCCCCACCATTGTATTAGTGGCCAATATAGCAGATGGGAGAGAAAATGTTTGGGTCCCAAAGTCAACGTGATACACATCGACAGCGCGACTTTCTGATATTCCCCTACCTCCGGGAGAGTCTCCTAGGCAAAACAACAGAGCTGCAGTGATTAGATCAATTCCCTGAAGACCCATAGGATCTTCTGTTATCTCCAAATCTGATGTATCAACAGCTTTGTCTTCTTTTGGTGCTGACCAGTAGTGGTTGACAAAGAATCTGTATGATCGATGCCGTAAAAGTGAAAAAGCATCTATGTTTCTCAATCTTTCTTGCTCCGCTTGTCTCTCTAACATTTCTTCTTCATTAGCATTATGAGGAAGTAGTACATGATTAACATTGCCATTAACTAAGTGATCAGCTGGTATTACTTCAACTTGTGCTGTTACAGGGAAGGAGCTGCAAGACTCTAATGCTTCATCATCATGAGATGCAGTACATTCACCATTTGCTACACTGGATGGTTTTGAATTAGATACACCAAGATCTTCACTGTGGTCCAACACCTCTGAACATTCATTTTCTACATGAAAGCCATTACACAAAAGTGAGGAGTTACTGAGGTTTAGATTCAAGTCATGGTTTTGCACTACATCACAACAAATATCACTAGAACCATTTTGCTCTACTTGTGAATTTTGACTCAGGCTATCAAAGTTAATTCCCCCAACAGCTCCTACATTATCTTCATCTAGATTTTCAGAGTCAGACTTTTTATCCTGAATAATGCCACTAGAAGCTTGTTCTTTAATCTTGGGATCTTCTTTTATTTCATGTGGTGAAATGCAGAGGTTTGAACTTAACATACCAATGTCCCTTGTAGCAGTGTTCAGGATATCCAGAGCAGCAGCTAAACTCCTTGTTGTTTCTACAGTAGCTTGATAAAGTGCACCATAGGACTCTTCATCTACAGGCATCAAACCATTCGTATGAACTGTCTCAGGGGCACTTGATTTGACAGAGGTTTGCTCTCTGGATTCCGGTATTTGATCACCTGCTTTTGACATCATAGTTGCTACTTTAAGTGATTCTAATAACATGCGCTGGTCTTGAAGAGCTAAAGCCATATCTAGCTGCTCCACTTCATCAACATCTTTACTCAGGTTTTCGTAAGATTTTCGGTCAGCATAACTGACTGGCCATCTATTCCATTCCATGGTACAACATACCACACTTGCAGGACAAACTTCTAGATGATCAGCAATTTTATTTCGGGCTACTATGAAGGGACATCCAAAGCCACTATTCAAACAAGGCACTCTTTCAAGTGGACATAACATGCGATGTTCCTCAGCTTTACAAGAGTGAAAAACTGCTCCACAAACCAAGGGGCAGCCAATCAAATCACAGGAAATGCCTGGCTCTGGTCTGGTCATACAACGACGGCTGACACAGTTCACACAGTGTAAGTGTTGCTGATGTTCCTCCATGATTGTAAATCCAATTCTGAGTAAAGAGAAAGGAGACAACAGCATAGAATGAATATTAACTCAATACTGTTAATATTTACTAGCTACTATTTGCAGTTTTGCATCCTCGGTCAATAGACATTTTAAGAAAACAAGTATGTAACACATTATTTCAAAGAAATGCTGCTTAAAAGTTCATCTGAAAATTAAAAATACACATTTTTATCAGAGTTCAGACATAGTCTATGCATTTATTTATTATTAGATCTAATATATGCAATCTAAGAAAAAATGTTGTAGAATCCTTCACTCTGGAATTCCATGAAAAACAAAGCATGACCTTTGACTATATAGTCTACTACCTAAAATCATGATTGCACAGAGTACAAAGACAAAATAAAGGAATGCAGATTCATCTTCATGCCCAATTTTCTAAATTAAACAGATGCAACCTGTTCCCCAGGCTGCCTGCTACCACCTAAGCTGCTGACACCCTCTTTTCGCAGTTCTGTTTAAGGAAATCTGTAGCCTTCAGTGATTATCTCAATTTCCTGTCATGTCCCATTCTCTCCCCACTCCGTGCTTCTGATAGACTGCAGTCCTTTACAATAGCTCTTCAGTGTTTTTCTTCACCTATAGCCTATAGCCCCCCCTTTATTTCTTGCAGTTGTTGTTGTACAAGGGTAGCAATTATACTACATAATTACACTACACATTAAATAAGTCCTTTTATTTCACTGAAAACATTTACATAAAACTCAATTGCCAACATGGTCCTAATCTATATGTCCAGTTCAATCCACAAAAGGTAATTTTTTAGCGCATCCTACGGCCACCCTGACCACAATACCAGCAATTCAAAGTGTAAGGATATCAACAACTCTACATAACAAGGCAAAACAGCAATAAAAATCAAAATACATACACACGCATGGTGCAATCTGTAACAACACATTGACATCAACAAAAAATTCAATTCTTTGTCGTGGCATGGAAAAATAAATAAAAAAGAAAGAAAAAAGAAAAAAGGATGATTAAATTTTGTGTCTTTGTATCATACTTTGAGAAAGTCTGGAACGGCTCTCTAGCTGGAGTGCAGGCTCACACAAGTTACCAAGCTCTCCCCTATGCTCTTACAAACTCAGAAGAGATACCAGCAGGGATTAAAGTTCAGCAGTATCACAGAATAACTTGCCCAGAGCCAAATCTCAAAAATACTGTTTCAAAAATACATTGCTCAGTTTCATCTTTTCCTTACTCCTCACCCTCTAACAATTTTCTTGAGAAAAAAAATGCTCAAGGAATTTAAGATTAATAAAAACGGTTCCTTATTCTGCTAAGAAGTGCTCTCACACATTTTCTTTAGACGAAACACTTCCGTTTTAATGCATTAAACCTTCTTAAATTAAAATTACTCTAAACTATAAAAAGAAAACTGCCTAGTATCATTCCTTCTCTTCAAACTGAAGGTAAAAGGAAACAAAAGTGCCTCTTAGACAATCCACTTTAAATAATTTAAAGCATTTAAATAGAAATTTGTGTGACACTTCACTCACTTGTATTCTTTTATAATACTTTGAAATTCATGCCAACTTTAAGTAGCAATCAGTGCTCATCCCCCATCCGTCATAATTTGGATAACTTAAATATTTTAGCCACCCACTCTCCTGAACACTTTTAACAAAAAAACATATGTACTACACTTATCAGGCAAAACACAGCTGAATTTCCCCCACCATACGTTAGCATTTATATACCAAGTAACAGTAAGTTTTGAATAAATTGTCAAGTGTATCAGTCACTGGACTCAGTGACTGATTTGCTCAACGTTTTTGCAAACCTCTCTGGCACACAACCTGCTTTCAACTTGCAAATTAAGTCAGATAGCATCTACTACAAAGAGACGAAGCGTGTTCAGTAAAGAATGAAAAAATTATTTGACTTCTCTGAAGGTATTTTTGGTTCTTCCAGCAAAGCCCTCTCTGAGTAATTCTTGCCTGTTGCTAGACCAAAGAAAATCTCAGAAATTTCCATCATTACTGAAACCAAAGTACTTCTCCTCAAGTCAATAGGTGAGCAGAGATCAAAAGGAAGGTCTCAGGTTATGTGTCTATTTTAAAGTGCATAAGACAAAATGGAAATAGCACTGAAAAAGATAATTACTAGTTTATAATGCCAGGGCCTTTTAGAGAGCTCAGCCCCCGCTTCATCTATCTAAACAGAGTCCTGCTCCCATAAAGCAACAGCCTGCTCACTTCAAGCTGGCCAGAAGTGAGCTGCCTGGAGAGCAGCATGTGGGTGCTTTAGGGGCAGGAGTACCTATGACTCTCCTAAGATGGGACAGTGTTGCTAACTGGGCTCAGCTGCACAGGTCACACCCACCCATGAGGGTAACCGAGATGACCTCGGTCTCACTGTGGGGGTTATGGATGCTCTCACCCTGTCAAGCAGCTTCACTGTCCACTTGACAGTATCCCAGGTGAAAAGAGGGCACTCATGTCATGAGCTGCCAGTGCCCTCTACCCGCAGGGTAGAAAAGCTGGGTACAGTCTGAGAGCAGCCTGGGGGGTAGTGCTGTCAAGACTCAAGAGGACTCCACAGCAGTGAGGGCAGGCCTGGGCTGACCTGAGTGCTGCTGCTGCCGCTGCACAGCTCCGCGCTGGGCACAACCCACGCACATAGAGCCAGCAGAGGCACACACCCATTCCAGACCCTCATGGCTGCGTGCAGCCCATTCCATACCAATTCTGACACTTGGACTTCAGCGGGAATTTCACATCAACACCATCAGATCATGGCAAGATGTGTCACATGACAGCAATTTGGGCCAAAATTTTACTGATTTTGAGCAAGGCAGACAAGCCACCTTCACGTAACCCAGAAAGGGGACATATGTCAATTATGTTGGAAAAATAGCACTTGCTGCTAAGCCAGCACTATTCTACTGCTTCTAGGCCAAAGCTGGCCCACATGCAGCAGCCCAGAACACAGTCAAACTGAGCTTGTGTTTGCCTGCACCATTTCTGTAGATATACCCTAAATTAGTCAACCATCATTAAATACTACCTTTAAATAGCATGAGCTTACACAGAACATTCTATTAAGACCGTAAAACATCCTCCTCCCCAGCACACTATCTTGGTCTTTAAAAGTCAGATTGTGAAACCTGAGTTGCACAACGATACTGGCTTTTCTCAGACTCCTGAACTCCTTTCACACATAAGCTAATATTCAAAATTTTATTATTTCATATAACCAAATGACATTTCAAAGTAAGAAGGAAACAAGATCTGGTGAAAACATCAAATATCACTAACAGACATTGTATGAAACCCAAAGCCAACACTAAATCTCAAGTCTTATCAATAGCTAGATGCTAATTTGTTTGGTAACAGATGCTTCGGGTTGTTTTCATCAAGAAACAGTTATGCACAAAATCAATTAAATAGCTGAAGTAACTTATTCTCTCAGTTTCAATAAATAAGAATTTTACTGGTCACCAAGAAGCCTGCTATTAGCTGCCATTTATCTTAAAATTCAAATCCTTTGGCTCATTATCTAAATATATAATTTAAATCATCTTCAGACATCAGTAGACCTTCAGAATTCACTAAAATTCTGTGTTCTGCTTACAAGCCTTAACTCCTCAGCATCTGCTACAAAACTTCAATTTAGTCAGAATGTCATATTTTATTTATAAGTTACTACAAAGTCTCTTTAAATGTATTATATCTCCTTTTATGCATTTTAAATTTTAATACTTGAGCCTCAAACTCAACAGCTGTTTTGGGCAATCATGAGTTCCTGGACTGCTTGAACTATTAAGGCTTCTGATATAATTCCATTCTTAAATTGTAAATTATGTCTAAAGGAAAAAAAAAAACCAAATGACCCTACCAAACTGGTGAAATAAATGGATAAGACCTCAAGAACTAGCACACTGATTAACCAGCAAATGGCTATGACTCACTCTATTTTGTAAGATAACTTTGTAAACTGCAGAACTTAGCACCTCTTTCATTCATAGATTAAGAGCATTCACATATGAATAATTTCCCATTAAAGAACCATAACCAATATATCATTAGGACTACACTGAGAACAAGAACCACCCTCTTCCCAAATATTGCCTTGTAAGGATAAAAACCTGTTGGGTAAAGGGGAGATGAAGAAAATTCTCACTGGAGGTAACAAAGTCCTTTCATTTCCTGTAATACAGCAAATTGAAAGGACTAACAAAGAATGCCATTGCTGACCTAAAGAAAAATAACCTCCATTAAAACACGTACCAATAATATTTACAGTGTTTATATCCCACTGTGTTCCTTGTCACAATATGGTCAGAAGACAGTGTCAGATCAACAACTACAGCAAGAACGAACAGCTGTCCTTTTCTAATAGTGTACTGTCAGCAGCCAGCTTCAGTTCCTTCAGTTCAGGGTGCCTAAGTACACACACTTGACTGTTACTAGCAGAGAAACCTAAAAATACATCCCGTTCCAGTGAGGTGACCACTGCTCTCAGAATCTGTGCAATCACTTGATGTTATTGTACATACTATACAGTCAGCTGACCAAATCGGCCAGAACATGCTTTGAAAATCTGTCATAATTAAAAGGATTAAAATTCCAGCTGCTACAGCCACATGATTTCCAGTTGCTGTTTTAACACAAACATTAAAATAGCATAATAAGAGTTTCAGACTCACACAATACTTCAGCTGCAAGTGTGAGCTCTCACTTCCTTCTACACCACAAAAACTACACTTGGTATTATCAAACCCAGAACCTGCTTGCTCACTCTCTCCTACATGAATTCTTTGGGGCATAAGACAGGAATTCACAGCAACCATTACTGCTATTGGAGGCCTCCATTACTCAGCCACCTTTTATTCATCAAATCTATAAAGTTCAACTACCTTTGAGACTCTTCTAAACATTCAACTGAATAAGCCAACAGGTTCTTAAATTACTGCTTCAAGGAAGTAGAAGACTAGAGACAGACAAGCTGTACTACAGGTTTAAACTCCCAGGAGCATCCAGATCCACCCACAAGCAAATACATGCAAACCATATTAAAACATTTCCTTTTGTTTTGGACACTGTAATAATGACAGCTGTATTTCCAAATCTTCCATCTTTTATGCAGGTTGCTGTCAGGAGCTTCTCTTTCAGATGCCAAACTTAAATTCTCAACCTTACAATATACTAATTACTGCCCCTCGCCCCTAAGTTTATCAGGACAATCCTGATTTCTATTAGGACAAGGCAGACCAGGGAAGCTCAAACTATATTCAAAACAGTTGGATAGATGAGTGTTCACTGCATTGTCAAACATAAATTCATGCACAACAAAGATGAGAGCATCTTCCCTGGCTGGTAGTGACTGAACATACTAGAACAAGTCTACATTAATTTATTGTTAATCAGTGAAAACATGAGAAGAGCTCCAATTACTAAAGCCCAAACTACTACATAAGTAGGCTGCAACTTCAACCATTATCATCATAGTCTACAGCTATTATTATCCATTACGCAAAAGAGGCAGAAAAAGGTTACACTCAAAACATGGCTTTTTACTGCAAGAAAAAAACCTGAGGGGGACACATACTTCTGGAAAGATTATAGTTTTATCAGTGGTCTAGCATTGAAGGAATATATACTAGCTGCTTTTTTTAAGCACAAATCAAAATTACCTATCCACCTCACAAAAAAAAGGACCAAAGAAAAGAAATCTCTAACTACAGCAGAAATAATGAGAACTAGAATCATAGGGAAGTGCAAGCATTTTTCTGCCAACCTTATAAACAAGATTTTCCATGTCTGCCCCTGCCCCAAACATCCTTTCTTTTTAGCGGCAAACCATCTTCGTACCATTCAGAGAATACAGGGAGACTACTTCCTCCCAAATCATTGCAACCCAAAAAAAAACCCCAATAGTATTCAAGGGGAAAATCACCCACAGCAAATGCTGCTTTGACTGAAGTGGACCTTCCACTGATGCCCTACTGTGTCTGGCTTTGTTACATTTTACAATAGAAGCTCTGATGAAATGACAGAACACTTTCTTCTACCCCTGTTAAACTCAGTTAAAGGAGTATTAAAAATAAAAAAAAAAACTACTAGGCTTTTCTTTAGAGTACTTTTGTGACAGATCTGCCATGCATTCTTGCTTTCTTGACACATTCCCCAGAGAAGAAACCCAAAGACCTCAATGTGCCTTTGGCCACACACTGACACAGGACAACCACACGAGGAACAGCTACACTTGTTGCATGGCTCAGGCACAAAAGCACTCTACCTGTTGAGATGGTGACAGGGCAGAATCGGCTACAGAGCCAGTAGATTTCATGTGTAAAGCACTTCTGAACTTGAACACAGTGTGACTCCTCGATTGCTGCAGATTCTGCAAGAAATGAGATCAGAAGTAAGGTTTCATTTCAGGTGTAAACATTTATTTCCGTATGTACAATCCCCTGAAAAGGTCATGCACTTACTACTATCTGGGGCTACACATAGTGAATTTTTTTGTAGCTTTTATGGGAATATAAGCAAGTTTCTAATAGAATTCCCAAACACAACCTAAGTTCTGTCATTTTAGCTTACTGCTAGCTGTTAGTCACACTGGATGGTAACCTAATTATATTTAAGGCGGCAAGAGATTATTAAAAGTTATTATTCTGACCTACTGCACTTAATCCACTGCTCTAACCACTTCAGGAAAAAAAACAAACTCGAATGAAAGATTGCAACAGCTGGAGAACTAAAAGAAATAAATAAAGTTTGATTCTTTTACAAACTGCATTTTAGTCTAGTTAAAATGTGTCCATCATCAGTCTCCATACAGGGGAAATTATTAAGCACTTTCTTACTATTAAAAAGCTTTTTACTGTAACAAGATGCTTTTCCATTCTTTCATGCCCAAGGATTATCATTAAAACTTAAGAGAGGTGAAACTGAGGTGATATGCCCAAAGCAACAATGATATTCTTATCTGAGTACCAACTCACAAATCCTCCAGAAAAGCAGAAAAGAAAATAAGCCATTCCTCAGAAACCAGAAACAGAACTACTGGAAAAAATAATGTATTCTGTATTACAGTACGTAGTTTTAACCACCCAAAAGAAACCAAAAATAAATCCTTCTTACGTAATATTTTAATTCATACATGCTGCTGCTGAAGAATTCCTGACCTCTGCATACTTACAGAAATCAGGCCAAACATCTCATTAATACACTGTTTCAGGTCTTACTACACAAGTTTAACCAGGTCCCATAGCAAAATGAGAAAACAATTTTAAAGTAAACAGACTGTGAAAGCAACTTCTCTCCAACATCCTACACTGAAGGGCAATTTCATGTATTCTGTACATATCAAGTGATTTTTTTCTGTTAAAAATACCCTCTTGTTAGTAGACAATGGCCTAATATGCAGCAAAACAGACAGCACACCAAAATATTTTGGACATCCCCACACAAATACCTTAATCAGATTACACTGAAGTAGAAATGATGGGAGTTTGTCCTAAAATATTTTGAAAATTTCCAAGTAAATCAGTATTATAAGACAGTCAGTTTTAACAACTTTAATCTATTCTATTTTCAGGTGTTTCCCTTTCTTATCAAATGAAAGACACTTTTCACAGCATCACGTAGGCTTTTCCCCCTTCCAAGCTGCTTGGTTTTAAAACCAACAAAACATAGACAAAAATAAAAAGAGTAAAAAACAGACAGTTCTAAATAAAACTGTTGTCTAAACAAAATCTCACCTATCTCAAATAGTTGATGACAGAAATCATCATGTCTGGGAATATATCTCATAGTGAGCATGTTATACCAGCTCTTTCAATATGTTTCTAACATGAATGAAGAACTGGAAAACACAAACATCTTCACTATAAGTTTGTGCAGAGTTTTAGTACATACGATGATTCATCAATTTGTTATCTCTAATATCATTTAGACTGCCTTTTCCAAACATCAACAGGCTTGATGCTATTTCTTTTTGCCCAAAGACTCCAGCCAAACGATCCTATCCAAATGCATTCCTTATCTGGTGACAATAGTGACTCAGCCAAAACAAGGTTTTGTAAGAGCATTAAAGCTTTGCCAATAAAGCACACTGCCGTAAAGATCCTGTTTGCAATGAATCTATCACACCAAGAAATTTCTCTGTCAAACAGGACTTTTGGAAAACTACAGTTTGTACTAGAGATGATTCTAAACAGACAAACAAAAGCCTGAACTTCAACAAAATACCACCACCTTACAGCACCTCTGTAGCCAAGTCTGAACCAGGTATCACAATCAGCCTGAACCACTACCTAAAGTTTTAAATGAACAGCTCTAACTACCCCATTCAGAAATTTATCACGCCATGCCTCTCATTCTCAAGCCTTAAGTTGAGACCTATCATTTTTCTCATCATTATTTCACATTAAGACCTTAGATTGATGTTGGGCATTTGGTAAGAAACAGCACAATCTACTCAGCTGGATGTTCTACTGACTGTAGGGGTTTGCAGGGTACTGAAGCTTCAAACAGCATTTAACAGATTATTACAAAATTATAACAAGACACCAAGTGTCACATCAGAAACTATTAAAAACAGTAGCTTGCAAAGCAAGTCAGAATCTAGAGCTCCCTTGCCATTTTAACTCTCTTGGCCTGTTCCAGACCAGTTTATACTACAAGACTTTTCAATCTCTTTACTTCATTCAATACTGAGACTAGACAGTGTCCAGAGATTTTGGACAGTTTACACAGATTTCTCTGTAACCATTAATAATGTTAATTTCTGTTTCTTTGTTCAGGAATACTTACCACCCCTTATACAACCTAACCATCTCACCAACAGATACATCGCCTTTATTCTTATTATGCAGATTAGACAACTGAAGGGAAATTCAGTGCAATGATGACTATACATGATTCCCTGCTCCCATCTCTATACCACTGGATCTCATTACCACAGGCAAACAGCATTTGCCTCCTTTTGGACAGAGCCCACCAAAGAAACAGATCTATCAATATGAGGGAAATTGTGTTACTTTTAGTTCAATTGGACTGAATTCAAAATGGGTTTCTTACACAGCTGAAATCTGCAGCAGCTACAGGAACTCTTTTGAAGACTAATAACCATACACTTTCTTCTTCACAAAGTTGTAGACTACACCCTCTGTTGCCTCTGTTGTAGACACTCTTTATGACTTAAAAACCTGGCTGTCCAAAAACATGGAGAAATCTTGTCCAGAAAGTTTCCAACCAGATACTGCTTGTTAAATGCAGCACTTATTTTGCCCGTTAGACTTCTAACATGAAAGTGGGAGGCAAGGGAAACCTAACCCAAATTTAAGAAGTTAATTGAGTAAATGCAGAATTTAGTGCAAAAGAAAAATTGTTCAGGCAGCAGAGTAAAAACACTGCTTTCGCATAACTTTTGCCCATTCTGCTGGAATTCTCCTGTTCTCTAACACCTTCTAACTTTGGAAGAAAATAAGACAAGATACCCCACAAAAAATCTCAGCTTGCAATACAATCCCAATTCACCCTCTCTAATCTTTCTTCTCTCGATGAAACTTGACCACTATGGAGAAATTACACACAGATATTTACATGCATAGAGAGGAAGACACAGTAAAGCTGCCAGTGCATTTTTCAGTATTCTGGGTACTCAACTTGCTTACCAGTGAAGTTCTTCTAAAATTTTTTGTACTTCTGAGAGAGGGGTGCAGAGGAAGGTCATAAATACCGAACATCCTCATCAAACAGGATGCATGAACCTTAATGCCCCAAATGACAGCACAAGTTAAGATGTATCACATCAATGCACAGCAGAAGGCAGCAGGTGTCCAGGTGAAGAACTTAACCATCAAGTACTCCACACCAACTCTAGAGAAAGCAGAGGAGGTATCTTGCCTTAAGTGCCAGCACAAGCAAGGTGAGGCTGTTACTTCAGGGGCACTGGGTTTGGACTAGTATGCTAACAAGCACTTATCTGGCATATTAACAACATAATCAGCAAAAAGGAAGCAAGGATTATGAAAAGCTCCTCAGCCAAATCCAAGTAGAGCTTTACAGAACAAAAGAAAGCCACCTCTCCAGTCCACGGGTTATTTCCTTTAAGAATTCTGAAGACCTGCTGTAAGCAACAGCGACGCTAGAACTTTTGGAAGTGAGGCCACACAACTGTTCCAATATGCGAGCCGTTCAACAAGCTGCTGTCATCTCCCTGTATGTTTCTGATTGCCGACCCGTGGGGTTACAGGAGTACAACCACACAACCCTCTTTACCCTCGTAAAGGAGGGAAACAAAGGCTCCATCTCAAGTGAAAAAACCTGCCATTAAAAAAGAGGAACAGCGAGAAGAGACAGAACACCACCTCTTACATGGTCTGAGCACATCTACTCGAAATAACACGAACAGGGGATTAAAGAAGGATTTCAGCAATACCTCTGGATTATTTGCTCTCTTGCCCCTCCTTTCACGCAGAAAGGCGAGACTCTCCGACTGCGGTCTCCACCGGACCGGACCAGGCAGACCCCGGTACTACGCCCTTCCCACGTGCTATCGCGACACCCCGACAGCGATGGCAGCACAGCGGGGTCAGAGGAAGCGGCCGCGGCAGAGCTCGGTCCGCCGCCACCCGCGGGCCCAGCGCGGGGGCGGG
>VZTN01037933.1:128247-174767 GCA_013400515.1 Erpornis zantholeuca
GGGCGGGAGCGGCGGCCGCGGGCTCCGGGCCCTGCCCTGCCCTGCCCAGCCCAGCCGTAGCCAGTCCTCGGCCGTGGGGATACTGCTCCTGCAGCTCTCTCGACCCCCCCCGGGGTTCGCTGCAGGCGGTGGCGCGGGCGGAGGGCACAGCGAGCACGACTGCTGCCTTGGGTCCAGACAGCACCGCTCCTCTCGCCTGGGGCCGGATCACCAACCTTGGTTCCAGCGTAGATCCAGCACCACCACAATCCGTCCTGTGACCAAAGTCACCTTTTCTGGGCTTTTACAGGCACTGGGCCTTGCTAAAGCTGTCACCTGGACAAAATCTTTCCTGCTAGCCATCACAGTACGCCTTTTGTTGTCACTGGTAATGCTTCTCTAACACCTTTCTTGGAGTGTCTTACTTACAGTCCAGAACTTTCTTGCCAGAAACTTGGCCATGTGCCCACAGGTAGTTGAGCCTTCCTTTGGAGGTTCTGCCCTTCAGCCTATGGAAGCCAGTCCTTTCAGAGGCTGTAGCTAGGTAGGAATTACAGAGGGTGTTACCCCTGTAAAGGTTCTTATTCCTGATATGCATGCCATGTTTTAAGGGGCTGCACTGTGTCTTACAGTCCTGAGGAAAAATGCAGTTTAACTTGGACCATGCCCTTTTTTCAGTGGGAAAATACTACATGTACAGATAGATATGGTGTAGCCACGGAAGATACAGAGTGGAGAGATCAGTTTGTTAATTCACAAGAAAAATTACTCTTTCTTTAAACTTCTAGGAAAACCTTGTTGGTTTGGACCTCATTTCCCTGATGTCTGTGTAGATTGCTGTTGGAGAGAGGTAATACATGTTTAAGAGCTAGCCAAATAGATCCTCTAAATCTCTCAGCACCTACCCCAGGTTTGGTGGGGAGTTAGTAAAAATGTGACTGTTGTAAGTTTGGACATTTATCATCTTAGAAGAGTCTTTCTTACTCTAAGAGTAAGAGAGCATGAAAGAAAGACGTAAGTAATCATTGTCATGTTAGCTATGTAAGACAAAACGTAAGATGACCTTAATATTGAGGCATCATTGCCAGCAGTTCATATAATAAGCACTCTCAGGTTTGCCCCACCCTTATATGACAGCCTTGATCTTCCTTGATCCTGAGGACAGGCCCTTTTTTCCCTCATAGGTTTGATTATAGGATCAGTATGTAATTATCTAGCCAAGTGAGCTCCAGAAGATGGTAGGGATTGGCACTGTGACTGAGAGCAGCCAAGCAAAATCGTTTGATCTGCTCAGCAGACAATTATATAAATTGCTGGGCAGAATCCATGTAGACACTCACTGGTTTTCACAACTACCTCTTACTGGCAATGCCTGCTGTGGGACAGGTGAGGTTACTGCACTGCTTACTCTCACCACAGTGGAGTGTGCTCACTGGCTGGCTGAGGTATTAATTACACAAGGTGTTGTAGTGCTTTTGTCACGGGCTGGCTTTGTGCTAGAACTGGGCTTCTATGACAGGAGCGGGCTTTTTATTTTAATTGCTTCTTTTGAGTGAGGAGAATGAATTTCTGTGGCTTGGACTTCCTTTCTCATACCTCAGCTGAAACTTCCCTGGTCATTCAGTCATTCAGGGAACAATCTGCTTCTTCTCTAGCGTTTTGGTGCATCTCCTTGCTCATGGTCCCAGAGCTATCCCATTGTACCCCCCCAACAGTCATCATCATTCTCATGAACTGCTATTTAAGGTAAACAGGCAAGTTTTAATCATACAATTTGGCTTAGTACCATTGACCTACAAGCCAGGAGGTCTTTGAGGATTCACTAGGCGAACCACTGGAGGGGTTATTTTCTACTGGCTTAAATCCAAAATGACTGAAACTTCATTCTGGTTACTCATAAATGGAAAATGAATATCTGTGTCTGGTCCACTATTGTTCTGTACATGACACTGTCACTGAAGCCAACAGGAGAGTGAAGTGTAAATTCATTCTTGAGGCAGTGTGATTTGTGTCTTTCCCCTCATCTGAAGCAAAGTCTACATCAAATGCCAAGGCAGTTGCTGAGGTGTGCAAACAATTTCCTGTAAGTGGGTGACTGTGTGTGAAATAAACCACATTTATTCCTAAGGTTGAGGGTAGTGCAATTTGTTTGCTGTCACTTTCTACAAAATGTAAATTATTTAAGCACTTCTTAATTTCAAATTCAATCTATCACAGTAGTTTTTCACTGATGGGTATTTATGTCTGGAAATTCTTTCAAGGTGGAGATATAGAGCGGGAAAACAAATTACAAGTGTTTCCGAAACGCATTTGCAAGTAGATTTACTAATGTGTGAGCGTTCGTATTTAGCAGTGTATAAAAATAAACAGCTGAGATCTGCCCACAAAGCCACATATGCAATTTGGACTGCACAGCTTTGACAGCAGGATGTTTCCAAACAACAGAGACCACGAAAGAAGTTTTTTACAGCTCTTGAGCTCGTGTTTTCAACCTAGGCCCATCAAGAGGGCTGATACTTTAATGCCTTTAGGGTTATACCTTTTCAAGCAAAGCCTCTTCTCTTTAATAAGGTACTTTGTCATTAAAAAGAAGGCCAGCAAATAGCCTAGAGACTTGAAGTAGAGTAGTAATCATAGTAATCTCTTTACTGAAGCTTTTTTATAGTAGTAACAGTTGGTATTTTAGAACATCTGGAACATTGAGTATACAAGGAGCTGCTAAGTAAGCTAATGAATTTGGGGATTTTGTGTTTTTTCATCATACTCTGGCATAAGAAGGGGTTTTGGTAGGAAAATCTACCCTATGAGGTCAGTTGTTTCAGTGTCGGCATAACAGTGTCGGCCCACCTACCTAGTTACAACCATTAAAGCTGCAGATGTTTTGTGGGAATTTTTGGTCCTTTGACTCAGGTACTGGGATATAAATACCTTCAGGATCACAGAATGGTTCGGGTTGGAAGGGACCTCTGGAGACCATATAGTCCAGCACCCTGCAAAAGCAGATTCACCCAGAGTAGGTTACACTGGATTGCATCCACCAGGTTTCGAATATTTACAGAGAAGGAGATTCCACAACCTAAAAAAGTCAACAAAATTTTAATCCTGCCAAATTGGACTCTCTTGGTTGATTGTAGACCTCGGATGAAGAGTGTGATTGTTAAAAGAACAAAGCATCACAGCGATGGTCTTCTAAACAAAAGAAACTCAAAATGATTGAGTGCCGTACATGTGTGTAGGGTACGATTTTCTGGGATATTGCCTCTTCAGCTTAGGAGTTGCCTTCATGGGTAAGAGCTGTTTTCAACCTTGTAGGTCTCCTGTGGTTTCACAGGGGCTTCATCGTGTATGATCCATCCTCTCTGAGAGGATGGATCAGTCTCCAGTCTGAAGGGAAAACTGTCCATATCTTCCATTATGGATGACAGCTAGGCTAGACAGGACTGAATTGTTCCTTAAGTTGTTTAAGTACAGCATAGGCATAGCAAACCTGGTGGAGCTGTGTCTGATTTGGAGTAGTGGAAAGAGGGAAGAGATGGGGCCTTTGACACCACATTTGAGAGGAGCTGAGTTTTACATAGCAGCATCTGGAGAGCTCTCTGAGCTCTTGGCTAGTTTGACTTGGAAGCTGCAGTGCTCAGGAGGATCATTGCACTTCCTGGGCTTAATAGCACAAAAAACTCGGTTTTAGCAGAGATGAAAGTGCTCCTTAAACAGATAAAATAACAATGACATAACACCTGCACCGGATTTAATTCTCTTTGGCACTAGGAAGTTCTTTGTATAGCTACACTTCAGCAATTTTTATTAGTATTTTTTTTTCCATATGTTTGGGAATATTCTTACTAGACAGCCTTGCCATACTGTATGACCTCTGGTTTTAGTGGTTCCAAACTACATCATTTGTTTTAGAAGTAAAAGCAAAAAGCTAGCTAGCATTGATATGGGTGAGTAATTCAGAAGACTTAGAAAGATTCAGTCAGCCACTAGTACTTTTAATTTCTTTTCATTTTTTCCTTACAAAACTGAACTGGTGGTGTGACAAATGTTGCCTCAGTGCTTTATCTGAGAGGGAAAGGAGCTGAAGGTCAAGTCATGGAACTACTGAAATGTTTGAACTTCGGAGTGTCATGCAGGGCTGCAAGGGAAGCGAGGGTCTAAATATCGTATACATAGTATTGCCTGCTGCACAACCCCAGAGCTTATTTTTGGCTTTGGTGTTGCAGTACCCCAGCTTGGGACAAGCTGAGGAATGACTGAGAGACTCAGAAAGTTCTGTGTTTTACAGCGTCCTTGTTGAGTTTAATCTGCTCTGTCAAAGTTTGTTCAGTAGCTCATAAGTTGTATCTCTGCACCCCAGTTGCTATGGTTATCCTTTCCCCTGAGTGCTGTTTCTCCCCTCTGTGTGAGCTGTGCCAGTTCCCTTGGCTCCGCTTGTCCCTCTCCTCCCACTCCCCCCAGCCCCCTGGGCGGAGAACCCCCTTCCGCTCTCCCCAAAAACCACCTTTCCCTCTGGAAAGATCCCCGCTACCCGGTGTGTCATTGGGTCCCGTTCTCTAATCCCTCCCTTGCTGCCTTCCCATTGGATACCATGTTGTCAATCCTAGCCGCATCCATCCCCGAGCCCTGTTTCCATCTGTTTGTTAGGTTTCCCCACTCCCTGTGTAAGGACCTAAGCACGATGCTGGTTTGGGTCTTCCCTCGTCTGCTTCACTAGATATATACCTCTGGAATTCATCCGGGAGACCTCTCCTGCTCCTTTCCCTCTGCAGACACACAGTGCCATTGGTAGCAGCCTGCCCTCTAAGAGGAAACCGCAAAGTCCTCTAAAACTGCAGCAGACCAGGGACGTCTGCAGTGGGATGCGGTGGGCTCCGGGCAGCCCCTACTGTGTCAGCTTCGGCAGTAGCATGATAGGTGAGAAGAAGAGTCAGGACTATTAGGAGTGCACTTAGAGCTCATTGATCGCTCAGTTAACTCTAAACCATTTGGGCTTCAAAATGTCTGGCAGTAGTTTTTACCGAAGCTTACTGACAGGGAGGCATGGTAGCTCCCAGCCCTTCAGTATGATCAGGAAGCAGTGCATTTGTTAGTCATACAGGAACATGTGGTTGGGCTGTGCACACGTGTGCTAGTCCAAAAGAGTACAGTGGCAAGGAAAGCAAGCCACATCACGGCGTATGCATGAATATATTTAAGTTCTTTTGGATTACAGAGGACTTTATTTTTGAATCTCACGACAGTGATAAGAATTCAAAGCAGTGTCACATTTTTTATTTCAAAAACATGATGGTGATTTGCAGTAGGCTGCATAGAACTTTCTTGTTCCTAGTGAACCATTTAGTTGGAGATGCTTCCCTTGTTGCCTATTAGCTTTTCCTTCCTAGGACCATAAGAGACCATGTGAATGGGAAATGAAGTTTAGTTTTTTATTTTATGTTTTATTTCTGGTCATTTTGCCATCATTAGTACAATTCTGATAAAAATGGCAAATTATAAGGTGTGTATATGCTTCTCTAAAATGAAAAGTCAATTAATTCACAAAACTGCTGGCTCAGGAACAAAAGCTGAACAAGAAGAGGAAGGAACAGCTCTACCAGCTCTATGAGGCCATGTGTAGGAGCTATCTTCTTTCAAGAGAGGGCTCTGACACCTATATATACAAACCAATACATCATGTATTCCACAGGCACAAGATAGCTTGTCCTGCAGCCAAAGCAGGACTATCTGCTATTCAGAGGAGTTACTGTGGAACACTAACTTTTTTTGCAGACAGGCTCATTTGAAGTCATTTGAGGTGAACAGTGGCCTGAGCCTGCCCACGAAGACATGGAACTATAGACAGCTGAGGGCAGCTTGCACAAGTGTAACTGGAGCTCATTTTTCACCACTGAAAATCAATGCATTTCTTGCAAAAGTTGTGAGGGTTTTTTTTCAGAAGTATTGTTCACAAAGAGGTACTAACAGTCTCTGAGAATTAATTCCTAATCAAATATGATTTTAGTCATACAAGGGATACACCCAGCAACAAGAACAATCAAAGTGAGTTAATAGGGCTTTATTGACTCTCCCAGTTGTACTTACGGTTCAGAACTCTTATCAGCAATGCTGATCACATCCAAAATGGGGAAGTTATTTGTACATATTAGTGTCAATTACTAGGATGGTAAAAGACATGCTCGAAGATATGTTAGGATTTGAGCTCAGATTTGAAAGATACACTTTCAGTTAGGGAGCTTGAAAGATTTCTGTTTCTTGGTCCTTAGTATTTGCACATTTGGCAAGAAAAAATATCCATATTTGCTTATATTTCTGTTTATAATATATAGAATAATACATATTTACATATAATACATTTAAATATTATACTTCCATATTAAACATAATTATATGTAATTTCTATATATTTTATAAAAATATAAATATAAAAATAATTTTCTTGCCAGACCTTACCCTTACATGGAAGGAACTTCCATGTATATCAGGAAGTCTAAGTTTTGGTGATGTGCAGATGCAAAGACAAGTCACCACTGTGGCTGTTTCAGAGAATGGCTAGTAACATTCTCACCTCCTCATGACAGAATTGACAGATGCATCATAAGCAGATAAATAAGAGGGATTTATGGCATGACAATGAAAGACACAGGGCTGTCAATGTGATCCTAAAAGGAAGAATTATAGTAGGATTTAACCAAGAGAGCAATATTAATAAGAATTCTCATATTTAGAAGTATATGGGCAAAATGATGTACAGTAACAGTTTCTTTTTAAGCTATTTGTAAAATTTGCCTTTTTCAGTAGTGTCCTTTATTCCATTTTTTTTTTTTTTCCTAAGCAGGCTGATTCAAGTGAGACTCTCTGCACAGAGAAGATAGGTTATTCCTTCATATTAATTGCTCGTGCCTGCAATGACAGGTTAAATCTGGCATCCTGCACACTCCCTTTTTCCAAGGACAAAGCCTTCCCTCTCCCCAAGCCCTATATATAGAGATCAAGTTCTAGCGAATGATGCTGGGGAACTCCAGTGAGCAATGCTAGTGAATCTCTCAGCATCCTGGTTGGAATGGGGAAGGGAATTCCCCAAGTGCTCAGTCATCTGGGGAGAGATCTTGATATGCATGTCATTGTCTTGATTCAGTTCTGCAAAAATAGTGAATTTGAGGAACAAGACTGTGAATTAGGGAAGAACTTTCACCATCCATAATAAAACAGATCAGGATTCAGAAATTCTACCCCTTTCACACCCTTGCAACATACCCAGAACTGAACATCCAGGTCAGCTGCAGAGACGAAAATAAAAACTTGCTTCACTGATTGAGCTCTCAGCCCATAACTCCCTCCTGTCACAGCTGTGCATGGAAGTTACTGGGGCTTGTAGCTATCTCTTTTGCTTCATAAACACGTATGCTGGAGGCTTGGGAACATCCCAGTTAAAGATATTTTGCAATACCAAAGAAAGAGGTCTGCAGAAGGATTAATTTGGCAGAACTTCAGTTTCTTGCCTGGAAGCAGGAGACTGGATCCTATCAGATTTATGGACCTGAGACCTTGCAAGCACTAACAACTGCGTAAGGCTGAGGAAGGCCACTTGCTGTATGATAGGCTAAGAAATCATTGTCACTTTGTTCCAAAACCAAAAAAAATTGCATGGCAAAAATCTACCCTACTCCACACAGAGAAGATGAAGTCAACCACTGCAAATAGATGCTGATGTTATTAGGCTGCACATTTTGAGGATCTGTCAGCAATGCATTTTTAAGGCTTTCTTATTCTCCCCCATCAGTTTTATTCATATGGTTGAGTAAATGTAAAAGATGTATTTTATAGTAATAGCCACAAAAGGAAATTCAAGTCCTTTTAAGACAACCACTACTGGATAACCTCCTGTGATGAAATCAAGAGCCATCCTGCAGATACATTCTAGGTGTCTTTGTTTCTCACATGAACCATAGTCAATATGGAATATGCCCTGCCCCTTATGCCCCATGATCTTTTCCTCAGAGCTGGATGAGGCTAGGTTAGGTCCTATTAGGAAAAATAAAATAAATCAGATGCAATGGTAAATTACTTACTAATTTATGCCCTTGAAAAGTATTTATTAATATGATGACATTGGTTTTCCAGGGTTTTGAATCACAAGATGAACTAAGCACTGGTTTAGGATCACATGTTCCTAAAGTTTTGGGGAGTTTATCTTTTTAAATGAAGCCCATGCTGTTGTGTGGACAATTTAGATAATAAGGTCTGAAGCAATAACTGACATTGATATCTGGAAGCAGGAGCAAACCCTAGTACTGTTTTTCCTAAGACTTTGTTTGTTGATTGCATTTACAATCTTGTGACTTTCAGACTTAGCATCTGTTTTGGAGTCCATTTCCAAAATGTCACAGTGTCTTCTGCTTTGATTTCTTCCCTTGTTTAATGTCAATGTGGTGACTTTCAGATAGATTTTTAAAGAGATAAACTAGTTAATAAAACCTTGTTGCCATGAGGCAACTGCCATTAATGACTAAACCTCTTCCACCTGAAACCTATCAAGTAGATATTGTATTTTGTGTCAAAGTATCTCATAAGCCCTAGGAATATGATATAATATTTTCTCCTCTGATCTGCAAAGTATTCTCCCTATGGGCTTTGAATAATAAATCTTCTTGCTATTATCATCACTATAGGATGCCCCAGCATAAAACAATCTGTTCTCCTGGAATATTGTAGTGCTCCCACTAGAGAACTCCTGTTTCAAGACCCCATAATTCATTAGCTGAATGCTTGTAAATGTCACCTAGTTATAACTCCTGTAGGAGCAAGTGCTATCACGTGCTTTCTGGCATTGCATACCTTGTCTGACCAGACAGAGACAGATTCTTTGCAGTTTGTTTTCCTTTGGGACTACAAGTATGTCATTTAAGCTGTGAACTACCATCACCGGAACCTTTCTATGGAACTTCTCTTTTTCTATGCCCATCACTGGACAGGCTGCTCTAGAAATAATAAAAAGTATCAGTCCAAATAATGTAGACAAAACAGACAGACTGATTTTAACAGGATTTTTGCCACTCTAGTAATGGTTAGTTTGCTATCTAGCTGTAATAGTAATGCTAAAGTAAAAACCTGTGCTGATTGCTCCTTAGTTTCATTTCTGCCAAGTCATAGCACAGGTTTGCTGCAAGAATTATTATTCTTGTAAATGGGGATGCTAAAACCCCATGGTTGAACACTCTGCTCTGGGCTAAGTATCAGCTAAATGATGGCAGCTGGGATTCAGAAACTGCCATGTAGGAAACCTGCTCTCTTGGCCCAGCAGTAATGTAACTTCATCGTTAGCCTCATATCAGACATGCAAAACTTACGAGCTTGCAAGCAGCTGCTGTGACACATCTGAATTCTGCAATGCAGCAAAATGTAATTGTTAGAGACACCAACAAGCCTGAACACCTGGATCCTAAACACTGCTTCTTCTCCTTCTCCGTTCATCAGTATAGACGGGGTTTTCATCCTTGGCAACTTTGGGGCAACTGTATGAAGTAAAGGCTATGATGCAGTTAGATCCACTACACTTTTAGACTGTGGAACTGGTTTTATCAGACATTGACATGATTTAACTAAACAGCAGAATCCAGTGACTAGATTTGATATTTGATGCATTCCACAAAATAACCTAATTGTGAACTGAAGGAATCAAAATCTGATTGAGAAAAGCAATGAGAATTTGTTAAATTTCAGTAATAAAGTGGTTACTTATTCAGAAGACTTTAGAAAAAGATGCTAACTCCATTTCATTATTAGAATTCCCAATTTCCACTTCATTTTCATAATAATTTTAAATTTTCATACTACTTTCTAAACATTTTATTTTTTTCAGATTTTCCCCCAGGATAGAAAAAGTAAAGGACTGCAAGGAAAAAAACATTTATCTTGTTCTTTTGTCTGCACTTTCTTCTGTGTGAGTTTGAGTAAAATCAAAAACCAAAAGTAAGAAATTCCTGAGGTGGAGTCACAAAATCTTATTTTAAGAACAAGGAGGTGTCTAAACAACAGTGTTGGCCATTGTGCTACATGTTATACAACCTCAGGTGTGTTTTTACAACATTTCTTGCCTCCCCTTGCCCATGCCTGTTGTTTGCCTGGTGCTCAGAGATCCCTCCCAGGCCCCTGGCCTTCTCTTTGAGGCTGGGTAGCCAAGGGGGGCTGCTGCAGGAGCAGGAGCAGGTAACCTCTCTGCTCTCATTCCTGACATGGATGTGATTTAATGCCAGGAGTGTACAAAGACCTCAAGAGTATTTTAATGCCTGTTCAAAAAGCTGTTACAGTGAAATGCTGAGTTTGTTTCATCTGCAATCAGTCTTTGTGTGTGACTTCTTGCAAACATTTGACTGTAGAGTAAGGCATATTTGACACTTAGAGGAGAATACAATACTGTAAGTTCTCAATATCAATGAAGAAAAGGGGGGTTTTCTTGTTGGGTCAATTTGATGGTCACAAAAGAAAACTAATTCCTAATGGGGGTGTAGATCCAGCATGCTATAATCTGGATACTCTGGAGACATTATCGATTTTATTATATCTTCCATTAAAAAAAAGAAAAAAAAAAATTACCCAGAAAAACTTTTCTGTAGAGGAGGATTGGATCACAGAGTAAGTAAACTCTGACTACAGGGAGCATGGTGCCATCCTGAATCAACATGGTTTGGATTTCAGTTTTTAATGGAATATGCAAACAGGTAGTATACTCGGAGTGGGGCAGGGAAGAGTGACTCTTTTATTGTAAATAAATTTGCCTCAATTAAGTTTTTCACTAGCTGAAATAGCTCAGTAGCTCTTATTTATTTTTATTTCAGGCCTTTACACATGTTAATTTTTCTGCACACTGTAAAATTTAAAATTGTCCATTGGAGTGAAAGCTGTGATGATCATTTATTGAAAGATTTAACTTGAAATTGCAAGACAGACTAAAATTACTGACATGCCTGTTTTTGGATTCATTTCAGAAGTATTTGAGTGCTCCCACCAGACATTGAATGAAGGGTTACATGCATCCAGCTGCAGGCCTTGAGGGAAAGGGCATACTTTATAAAGGATCCTGCTGGGGGGGGGCAGCTTCTGCTAACTTGCCCACTTGGCTCATAGTCAGTAACTTGACTCAGCACAGTGGTCAAAATTAAAACCTGCTGCTATGTAAAATACTTGCTTCCCTTGGTAACCCAGAGCTCTTGGCTGAGCTGGCAAACCAGCAGAGATGGGGATTTAGGGAGGAAGATGTGATGGGCAGCTGGGAGACAGCAGTTTAGCAATATCTTAACCTGGATCAAGAGCAGCTGATGGTTTGTCAGGCCGAAGCCCACGTCCCCATCCCTGCAGTCTGCAGCACCAGCTATTGTTCATCCGTGGCTTGTCATTCCGTTTATTCCTGGCAGATAAACACATTAACTTGGTGTTTCTGCTCAGATCATCATCAGCGAAAAGGTAACATATCTAAATTATAGTCAGTCTTCATATTAGTAATTCACAGAGATGAATTGCAAACTCCTCGCAGAAGGATGTGTTTTGTGCAGGTTTACAGAGGTATCACAATGCAAATCTACATTTACTTAACAAGTTTTGTTTCCCACTTGCATTAGCTAGTGACTATTTTAATGCTTTCTTAAATTCTGGAGTAAACTTACATGGGAATTTATACAAGTATGAAAATATGTATGACTTCATAATCAGATTGTACATGTTGTTCAGCTAATGATACTGCAATAGAATTGATCAATATAGAGAATTTCTCCTCTGTGGTAGATTTCTGCTTTGCCTTTTCCTTTTGACCTGAATTGAAAGAAAAACTTAGTATTTTTTTTTTGTTCCCCATGAAGTAAAGAGTTCAAGAAATTATTATTTTAAAATTTCAAACAGATCTTTTTCAAGTATACATTCTCATAAAGACCTTTGTTTGGAATAGCTTCAACCTCATTCATAACCTATTAAGTCCTAATGAAGTACACTGATTTTCTTCAAAGCATTGATTCTTTCCATTATTCTCTTATAAAAGTCAATAAATTCCTGTGGAAAGATACTCAATTTCACTGCATATATTCTCTAATAAAAATATGCTGTTCAGAAAAATTTCAGTCAACCCTAGATACAGAATAATGTTTAATTATGGTATAGGAATACAAGCCTTTCTTCTATAAAGGAGTACTGGACAGCCTGTGGAAGGCTCTTTTGTGGGTGTAGACCAATAGTTTTCAGTGGGAATTATTACATGTCCTGGAACTTGAAGGAGACAGATACAATTTTGTGATAATTATAAATTCCTAGCTTCGAAGCTTTTTTTGTGCCTACATCTAGTTGGTGCTTGTGAAAAACTCAGAAGTGAGAGTTATTGTTGGGTGAAAATTTTTCTAGTATTAACTGATTCAGACTTTCAACTGAGTTTACATCTTTTTAAATATGACAATTCTTTATAATAAATTCCCTTCAAATTCATTGTGGAAGGAGGCTTAACATAACACATTTCAGTTACACAACCAGTTTTGTCTAAAAGGGAGAAGGGACTTTGCTGAAATATTTTTTCAACATTTTTCCAACAGTTTTAACAGAAAAAGTGCCAACTCTCAAATTTAAAATAATACTTTTTTTAGAAATCTAAATTTCTGTGAAAGTTATAAATTATTTAATATTTAATATTATTTAATAAACTTCAGCTAACTAAAATGTTTTCATTTAAAGCAGATTAGCAGATTTTTGGGAGGGGGTTGTTAGTTTGTTTTTGTTGTTTTGTTTTGTTTTGTTTGGGAGGTTTTTGTTGGTTTTTTGAGGTTCTTTTCCCAGTGGTTTCATCTTACCTTGAGAAAAAGAAATCCACTGAAGTGGATCAGCCTTCGAAAGTTGGATGCCACAGGTATTATGGCTGGAGGCAGGCTGCTGGGGACGGAAAAGCTGTGGGAGCGCAGGGGCAGCGTTGGCAGTCCGTGTCCAGGGAGAGGGGGTGAGTGAACCAGAGCAAATACACAGTGAGAAAATACCAGGTATGGACACAGGAGAGCAGAGCTGAGGTCTTTTCTGCACGAGCATCTCCTTCTCGAAAGTAGGAGAGCAGAGAGCTCCAGAGAAAAGAGAAAAGACAACCTAGGAGAAAATGAACCACAAAAGTCCTGAAGACGCTGTTTGGTCTGACTCTGCTACTGACTCATGGCAGCAGGGATGCCTGTTCCATTGGTCAGCTACAGAAGGTGAGTCAGATGAAGCTTTGTGTTTCTCAAGCCTCCCATTCTCTGTGATCTCTCTTGACCAAAAGCCATGCATTATGTACCAGCTAGGTGAGGATACAACCTTTCTGGCGGCATCCTTTATGTGTAATACTCATGAAATGCATTTTTCCTGTGAGTTGTTTACTTTCCATCCCCATCCCTTTCTGGCTGCCTCTGTCATTATGGGGAAACAACAAAGGGTGCCTTTCCACCAACTCAGGATAGGAAAGTCAAAGGCTCAAAACCTAATGCCAGCCCCATCACTCCATCGCTCATTATGCTAATCTAGAGCATGATCAAACTGTGTAATGGATCTTTCCTAGGAAAAGAGAAAACTTTAGGAACCAGAATGAAGAATGAAGAGAGACGCATAAACAGGAGTCCAGAGAAGGAGCTGGGGCTGACATCTCAGGGTAGTCATAGTGGTGGTTGTCACTGTGACAGAAAGGGCACACAACCCCCATGGAGGAGTTTTGTGAGTGAGAGTCTTCTATCTCACTGCCATTTCAGCACTCTGGCCTCTGAGGAAACATGGTAGTCATTGTCCTTTAGAAGGTTTTTTTATTTAATTTACTCTTAATGAGAATATTTATATTAAAACTCTCTGTGCTTAACAACTGAAATTATTCCTTTGTTTCATCATTAAGCCTCTTCCCTTGATTAAATGTTGATGTTTATGAAGCATCAGTGAGAAGTCCCTTTTGTTCACAGTTGGACTTGATGATCTTAAAGGTCTTTTCCAACTTAAATGATTCTGTCATTCTGTGATTGTGAAGCACAGTAGTGGTAATAGCTTTTTGGCCTCACTGTCTGCCTTCCAGCCTTCACCTCAGAAGTATTTAGAAAAAAAACAATCACTTTGATGAATTGACCCTGGCTGACATCAGGTGCCCAACAAAGCTACTCTATCACTCCCCTACTCAGATGGACAGGGGAGAGAAAATGGAATACAAGGCTTATGGATTGAGATAAGGACAGGCAGAAGTCATGCACCCATTACCATTACAAGCAAAACAGACTCGACTTGGGGGAAATTAATTGAATTTATTACCCATCAAAAGCAGAGTAGAATAGTGATAAGTAAAACCAAATCTTAAAATCACCTTTCCCCTACCCCTCCCTTCTTTCCCTGTTCAGCTTCACTTCTGATTTCTCTGCCTCCTGCCCTGAGTTGCGCAGGGAAAAGTAGAATGGGGGTTTGCACTCAGTTCATCACAAATTGTCTCTGCCTCTCCATTCTCCTCAGGGGAAAGACTCCTTCCACTCTTCTCCTGCTTCAGTGTGAGGTCAATCCCATGAGAGACAGTCTTCCATGGACTTCTCCAACCTGAGTCTGTCCCATGGGCTGCAGTTCTTCACAAACTGTGTCAGCATAGGCTCCTCTCTGTCTGCACAGGGCCCCAGGTCCTGCCAGAATCCTGCTCCAGCACGGGCTTCCGCTGGGGTCACAAGCCTCCTTTGGGCATTCACCTGCTCTGGCATGGGACTGCTCCACAGGCTGCAGGTGGATCTCTGCTCCACCGTGGACCTCCATGGGCTGCAGGAGCACAGCTGCTTCACCATGGTCTGCAGGGGAATCTCAGCTCTGGTGCCTGGAGCATCTCCTGCCCCTCCTGCACCCTTTGGTGCCTGCAGAGCTGTTCCTCTCCATTTGCATGCCTCTCTCCAGGTATTGCTCCGCAGCGAGGTTTTTTCCCCCTTCTTAAATACATGATCCCAGAGGCAATTACTCTGTGACCAATGGACTTGGTCTTGGCTGCTGGTGGGTCTGTCCTGGAGCCAGGTGGCATTGACTCTGTCAGACATAGAGGAAGCTTCTGGCAGCTTCTCACAGAAGCCACATCTGTAGCCCCCCACACAACAAAAAGCTTATCACACAACCAAAATATAAGCGCATAACTTACCAAATTAATTTTAACAAAAATGCTGTCCTTCAGAGTTAAAAGTGCTGTAACAATTCATATCTCCTCAAATTTGCATGGACAGAGAAATTACCATCTTCTGTATTTGTTGTAATTATTCCTTGAACTATTCAGATCAATCACATAGTTACAGCGAAACAGTCCATGAACAGTTCGTAAAAAGCTTTTCTGAACTGAAAAATCACTGTTTACATGTATTACAGCTATCCATATTTCGGTGCTTTTAGTTTTTATTTGCCTTCTTGTGTCTTTGAATAGCCTCTTATTTTAAGAAACAAAATTACTGCTTTTGAAATAACATAAGCAAGTATATTTTCCAAACTTTGGTGGTGCCAGAAACACCGTGCTTCTGATGCCGCTCTTTGTGAGATGACAGAGGAAACTGAGTTCAGCAAAGCCAGAAATTAAATCCTACTCAAGTCACTAGGGCACAGGCACAGTACCTGCAGCATGAGCTCAGTGCTCTGCTGAATTGGGATCCGTGGTGGGAAAGGCTACACTGAGCTTTTCACAGAAATGCTGAAGCTGACTCGGATCTGCCCACACAGTCAGACCATGTCTGGTCCAGCCAGTATCCTGCTGCCCCTGTGTCACTGCTCCATGCAGGTATCCTGGGGTCCTTGGGCTCAGTGCTTGGGCTTAGTGCTTCCAAAGCCCTTGATCCACATGGGCATGTGTCCCCTCCACGCTGCTGACGCAGGGTGATTCTGACACAGCCAGGTGCCCCCACTGCATAGGCTCATCCTTGTTCAGTGGCCATTAATCCACTGCATCACCCTGAAATTCCACAATCAAAACCATGGGCTACTAGATCCCTAGTAAAAGGGGAAGTGGCCAGTCCTGTGAATCTTCTCACCCCAGGAGAGAAGCTGTTTGTAGGTGTTTGTCATAATCCATAATCCCTGTGGCAAAGTAAGGCATTAGCTCAAGAGCTTTCTGACTCTGAGACTTTTATCTATAGGATCCCAGTAAGTGTACTGAAAATCTGTAGGGCTTTGTGGCCTGGGGAGAGGCCACAAGTGCAGTTAGTTATTGTACGTGTGTAAGTTAATCATGTGTTCTTACAGTCTGAAGCAGACCAGAGCCCATTCTGCAGGCCTTATCCTTTATTACAGAGGCCATGTGAAAGGGCACTCTTCTAAGGTGAGGAACATCCCTAGACTTAATTTTTCTCCTACTGGGTCTTTAAACAGACTGGTTTATTAGCTCCAGTTAAGGGGAAAAATAGAATTACCTGATGTCAACACCAGTTTCATTCTACGGGTCAGGCCATTGTGATGTAACTAATAGCTTGGGTATTGGCAAGCAAACACGATGCTGATAAAGGTCCTTGCAATTATACTGGAGAAGTTGCTCTGTATTGTGTTTGTGAAGACAATATGTGCACCAGCAGAAGTCTGAAGGTTAATGAAGAAATATTAGGAGACAAGGAGACGTGTCAGCAGCTGCTGTTTGTACAAACCTTCATAAAGGGAACATTTCCATCTTTATGCACACACAGCTCCATTAAAAGCAATCATTGTTAGCAGCAATTACGTTTATTTTGTTAGCACTGAGACATGAAGAGAGACCTCTCCTCTCCAGAGGAGAGGTCTGCTCTGCTCCAGAGTCTGGCTTTTGGAATGGGGTGGTTTGAGGGGAGCCTTAGGCATGTGCTCCAGGCTTGCTTTTGCTCTCACCCTACTATCACCTTGTGCCTCCGAGGGGGCACTTCAGTACACTGCGGTGAGGCATCCAGAGACGGGAGCTGCAGGGAGTTCCCAGAGCACCACTCCCTCTCTTTGCCAGCGTGGTCCTGGCAGCTTCCAAGCCTACAGCCCTCACCCAACCACATTTGATAGAAGTGCAATTGCCAGGGACAGTAAGGTATGACACATGTCATAGAGTGTCCAGATGAGAAGGGAAACCTTGTCAGTGCTGAGAGGGAGAAGGGCCACATCTCTCCCTTCCCTCTCCTGGGAAGCGAGCTTCTGGCAGCCCCATTGACACATTGGCCTAATGAACATGTGGCTTGCTAGCCCCAGGCTGCCTTCCACCCAGCCACAGACCATGGTGGGGTGGGTGGTGAGTGCTTGGAGATGCTGGTGAAGGACCAAAAGGGATGTGAAGGAGACCTAGGGGCATTACTATGCAAGTGTCTAGGGGAAGGAACACTCCAGGCTTGGGCTGATGAGGGTCTGGATGAATACCAGCTTTCAGCAGTAGCTGGGACCATATGGTCTCCAAGGGTCCCTTCCAGCCCAGGGGCTCTGGAACAGATTCTCTGAATGCTTGGCAGAAGGTAGATGCTCTAGAAAACCTGAAAGGAAACAAAACTTTGCAGTGGAGGTGTTGACAGAGGCTGGTGGGGTTGACAGAGGCTGGTACCATGGCAGCAGGGTGAAGGTAGGAGGTGACATGTCTACCTTCAGGAGGAGACAGGCTTTGCTAGCTCTCAAAGCAGAGCAGCTTAAGAGGAGAAAATGAACATTCATTAGTCTAATTTCAAACTAACAGCTGGTGCCAGACATGATTAAACTCACACTGTGTAAGGCAGTGAAGCCAAAAGCACACATCACCTCTCCTGCAATACATGTTCAAAACCTAAAACTCAGGCACTCTTGCTCACGTGTCCCCTCCTTCCACATGCAGAACACCCTGGTTTCTGGGAAACTGTTTTTCTTCTCATTTCCCCAAAGTGCACATCTCTTTGTCATCGTGTTTTGCACATTTTAGTATTTCACATTGTGAATTATAATTATGGCTATTAATCCAAGGAATCTAAAAAAAAGCTGCTGGACTTTTTGCTCTCAAATGAGACCTATAGTAAATCTTCTGAATTTGACCTTTCTTTGTAGTTGTGAGGTTCTTTCTTTATTGTATATTCTGAAAGTGCACACGTAGCAAGCTTTTTTTCTTTTCTGTCCAAAGATATATTCCCATGGATTTTGAACATGTTTAGTGTCTGTCAGATTTTTAAAGAAAATTTACCATTTTGCAGAATAGGCACACTTGCTCTCATTGCCTAATGCTACTAATATCTTACTAATGATATAAGTTATTCAAATGGTGCATTAAATTTACACAAATTCTTCATGGTCGTAAAATGTTCTCAGGAGCCCTCACAGATGTTCAAATGAATAAAAAGAAACTAGGACAGATCAACAGTGTGAAGAAAAGACAGAGAAGGCACAGAACTGTGTGATTAATCCTCAAACATGTGTGCTATTCTGCAGTTTAAGCCATCCCATCTGCAGCACCAGAAGACATAAACACAGCATTTAGGGAAAAATAAGGGTTTTTTTGAGAGCAGGCCATTGCACATATTGCCACTCCTCTTCCTCATTTGGTCAAATGGTTTGTAATGCTGAACACAAATATTTCCCTCTTCAAAACCATGGTATTTGGGGTCATTCAGGTGTAATCTGGATCTGGAATGGAATAATAACTTTTAGCAGTTTGTTATGTGTTAAAATCAGGTCATTTTGTAGCTAGACGGTATATATGTATTCCAGGCTCTGGAAGAGAAACATTTAATTTCTAAAGAATAAAATAGACAAGGAGCAATTAATTATAGCTATGCACTACAGCAGAAAGACCACGGGTTCAAAATAGGGGCTTGTGTCTTTTCTTAGAATCAAGCTTTCAGCCATGGCATGGGGAACTCTGAACTGCACACCCAAAGAGTGCACAGTTGATATCTAGGAGCTGCACTGATGGAGGATGCAGAGTTGCTGGAGATTTATATCCTCATTTATCCAGAATTTCTTTGGTAGCTGAGCAGAGCTCCCATTTTGGCTCTGTTCACAGCCCTGAAATAATGCAGGCAGAAGTACTGGGTTTTTTCTTGCAGAATTTTGCTGTTGAATTGTGAGAGGCCAATCTCTTGTGTCTGATCATCTGTCTGGATCATCTGAATTGGAAGGCACCCATAATAAAATCCTCAGAGTTTGATTTAGGGACCTCCTAAGTATAAGTCTTGTTCCACTTTTACTGTTTGGTTTTTGCTGCAAAACATTTTCTTACTGTGCTGGTTTGGGCTGGGATAGAGTTAATTTTCTTCACAGTAGCTGGTGCAGGGCTGTGGTTTGCATTTGTGCTGTAAATGGTGTTGGTAACACAGAGATGTTTTTGTTAGTGCTGAGCAGGACTTACACAGAGCCAAGGCCTTTCTGCCTCTCACCGTACCCCAGCAGCGAGGGGGCTGAGGGTGCACACTGAGCTAGGAGGGGACAAGCTGGGACAGCTGACACCAACTGACCACAGGGATATTCCAAAGCAGACAGCATCATGCTCAGCATATAGAACTGGGGGAAGAAGGAGAAAGGAGGGGACATTTGGGGCAATGGTGTTTGTCTTCCGGGGTAATCAACACATCCCTGCTTTCCCAGGGATGGCTGAACACCTGCCTGCCCATGGGAAGCAGGGAAGGCATTCCTTGTGTTGTTTTGCTCATGCATGCAGCTTTTGCTTTCCCATTCAACTGTCTGTATCTGAAGCCACGAGTTTTATCACTTCTCTGATTCTCTCCCCTATCCCACCCGTGGGGAGGAAGTGCTTGGGGCTTCGTCGGCAGCTGGGGTTAAACCACACCCTTACGTAAGCACATAACCCGTAACTTAAATCCAAGCACATTTAGACAAATAAACATTTCTTTTGAATCAATTGCCAAGCTTAAGAAAGAAAACAACAACAAAAAATTGTCTGGATGGAAATTAAATGGATGTTTATCTCTGTTAAAACATGCAGACCAACAAACAGGAACATTTTGAATCAATTAAAATGTTCAGCTTTTCCCGTAGGTTAATTGCAAAATGAGGAGTATGATTTTAAAGCCAACTAATATATTTCTTTCTGGAGGCATTGAAATAATTTATTTACTTTTCCAACATGAAAAAAGTCATTAAAATATCAAATATTTCAGTATTTTTATAATGCTGTCCTCTTTGGTTTAACTGGAGCACACTGCCAAATTCAACTTCAAATTGAAGGGGGGTTTCTGCCCCCCCGCTTCTTACCACACAAAAATTAATTTTTCACCTAGGTATGATTAGTGGTCTGAGAGAATAATAAATTGCTCTGCATTATGTAAGAAGTCAAAGCACAACAGTAAGCACCATGTAGGTGCTTCCTATCCAGTTCCAGCAGGTGCATGCAAAGAACAGCTGGATTTTCTTGTATTCACACTATTTTCCACATTATCTGCTCTTGCACCCTGAAATGCAAGTCGCTGTACACTGCTGACTATAGGCAGGCAAACAATATGAATGCAAGTCTCTCACAGCTCAGAAAAATACATAGTAAAGTGAGAAAACAGAAGATTTTTAACCACAACACTTTTTCATTTGACTCAAATAGGACAAAAAATGGATTTTCACATGACAAACTGATTCAAAAGTAATTTTATATCACTCGTGATACAGGATGTAAAGATTGTTACCTGTTTATGTGGAAGTTAGAGAAAAGAGACAGATGAAATATTCCAGGGTGGGAATTGCAAAGCAAACCTTTATTCTTGTAGAAAAATTAATAGAACTATGACAAGATCAGGGTTTCATTGCAAGCTCTCTTATATTTAAAGGCTCCTAATATTTTTTTAACATGCTATCCATCAAAATTCACAGGGAATGAGGCAAGATTCCCAGCTACTGCTGGAGGGGACAGTGACAAAGGCCTGGTGATTCCTTGTCAATGCTTCAGAAACCCATGACTGAGTGACAGGAGTAACTTCTCATCAATTCAGGAAAGAGCCTTTAGGAAAGACCTTCCTCATCTGACTTCTCTGTGCCTCTGCTGACTTATGCCAGATGGGAAACAGCTCTTGTGTCAGTCCTTGCAATGATCAGACAAAATTCAGCTGAAGAGGTTTGCAGCTGAACTTACGGAAGGAACGGCATAGGTGTTGTTTTATCATTTTTGTTCTAACATTCTGGTCTTTCACCATAGTGATGGCCTGGAGTTGTCTCCTGGAGCTACCACCACTGTTTCTATTTTCCAAAAAGAAAAATTCTCTTTTCTTTACTACTGAAAGAATTATAAAGAAATAAAGAGAAAATGGTTTATCATTTCTGCTCTTTCCTCTGACACAAGGGTGTCTAGTGAGTCATCTAAATCCAGATTGAAGTTTGGAGAGCCACTGTACTGCAGGAGCTGTTTCTCCATGACATTCACAGTCTAACATTATCTGTCTGTCCGAATTTGGTAAGTTTTACATTACTCAGTGAGTCTGACTACAGGAATATGTAATTGTCATGGGGATCAAATCAAATTATACAGATTACAAGGGAAAAAAGCCCATCAGATGAAGGCATAAAAATACCCTGTTTATTTAATGTGGATGAGTTAGAATTTAATGTGGATAAATTCTAATACTTTCTAGAATTTGAGGATTCTTTTCAAAAGAAAGGTACTTGGACTCTCCACCTTAGTCGGGTCCTTGGCATGGACAAGGGCTTTATTGATTTCTGTATGAACATTAAAATTAGGCATTTGAGTTCACACAGCCAAAGCCAGTTTGATTCTTCATCCTATTAATACTAATTCAGATTTAACATAACCCTCTTATCTAAAGATCTACCAAAGATTTCTGGATGGAAATTCATGTAGATATACAACTGTTCTGAGGCTCAGTCACAAGAAGTACAATGAAAGAAGAAAGCTAAGGGAAAAAAGTCAGAAAATCTATTTCTCATAATTTCTCAATACTTTGAGATTTATGTACAACCTGAATAGAAAATGATGTCTTTTCCATAAAAGAGATTTTTGAAAATGCCGATTCAAAAATGTATATATAAAAACCAAAAGACATTAAAGAATGAATAGTTCTTATTTCAAGTCAATGGAAGATAGAATTGTGAAATTCTTGCTCAAACCCTTCATGCTTCCACTCCATTCTGTAGGCTGTTTTCTTCCCTGTGACATACCTCTTGCCACTCACTGCAGCTTTTCCCATAAATCCCATAATGCACCATGAAGTAAAGAACTTGGCCCCTGGGATATGTGAGGCATTTGGACTAGCACTCTCAAAGGAAAAGGACTCAAGGAAAACTTTTACAGAAACTGGGTATTGTATTTTAGATATATTTTGCCTAGAAATCCCAGGTCTCCAGAGTAACCAGAGCAGAGTAACAACTTTGCTCTCTATTTATTGTAGAGCAAATACCTTTACTCTCTACGAGGTATTGCCTTGTGAGCCCCTAGTTACATGTGATGCTGTCTGTAGTACAGAACTAGTCCAGCTCATATACAGGTTTAATTTTTAGGAAAATATTTCTTCTCTTTGACTCATGTTTGGATCAGTGTTTTACCACTTAAAGCATCTTTAAGCATGGACTCTCATGAAGAGCTCTGCATTGTTCTGCAAAGATAAAAGGCATGTAAAGCCCATGTGTGCCTGGCTCTCAGCAATAGTGTAACATGCACCCCTTGAGGAGAGCAGTCAGCAGTTCTTCGGGATGTTTCCTTGGGTCTGTTTGGCTGACTGCTTGGCATGACTCCCTTTCCATTGGGAGACTAATGCAGTGGGGATGGACATCTTGGGATACAAAGCTTAGTCTGGATACTCACATCCCTGGCTGTTTGAGGGGGTGACTCAGACCCCCTTCATGAAATATTATCACGCTCTAATCTAATTTAGCACTTCCCTGACTCAGAGACTACTGGAACAATATGTCAGAGAAACAGTAATTACTGCCCCACACCTTGTCACACAGGGTGGTTAATGATCACTGAAATTAGGAATCAGCCCAGCACCTTTTCCACTGGTAGCAATAGAGACTCAATAGATCTTTTATATATGATAGCAAACAACTTCCATAATTAAAACAATTCTGTTACTCTTTTTTATTTCACATAGGTCAATTTTTTCAGCTGTGAAATACATTGCAATCTCGACAAACTTCCTTTGGGAAATAATTTAAGCAACTATTTGGGGCCGATGCCTTCCTTTTTCTTACACAAGCCACCCACCTATAATTTCCTTAATAAATGACATCACATTAATTCATAGAAATGCAAACCTCTCCTATGCCAGTGTCTTCCTAAGAAGAGCAACAAAAGTCTTCTGAGTGAACACTGAACAAGAAACCAAGCCTACCCTATCCTCCAGCATGAGTAATACTACAGGTTCCTCCTTCTGAGCTTGACCAAGGAGCCTCACAGTCACAGCACAGAGTTAAGATTGAGACCAGCAGCTGATCAAGGCATGGCTCAGTTGCCACGTGGCCCTGGAATTCAAATGAGGGAACCAGTACAGCAACCTGGAGAATGGTTAAGGGATTAAGTAAAGAAAAAAAGTCTGTTAAATGCAACCCAAGGTGTTTATGTTAAGTTTCATTGGTGCTCCTAAACATAGATTCTGGAGAACTGGAGACTGGCTGGTGGAGATCCAGAATATTTATGTGTTGTGTGCAAGAGTTGAAGCACCTCTTCCCTCACACCTGTGCCTAGCACACAGTGTCCCCAGAAAAAAAGACAGGAATGGAAAAGAACATCCTTTGTTTCTCCTGTCAGATGCAGGACCCTTCTGCTCAGGTCTCAGCAATCAGTGCAAGGAACAAATCCTAATGTGGAGTTTGTATTAGGGAAAGCATGGCTCGTTTTTCAGGTTCTTGTTTGCAATGACCATCTTGGTGCTGAAGGCAGTGTGCGCCGCTGACGCAGCCACTTCCAAAGGCTGATTGGGTTCATGCATAGATACTGAGAAGTTGGGATGTACTGACACCTTTGGATGGGGTAGGGAAGAGTGGAACATTTATCAGTCTGTGTACCAAAGTGGCTTTCCTGCCTCTCAGTGTGAAAAGGTAATTTTGATGAACTGCTCAGTAAGGCTGCTGGAACCAGGCAGCTTTGGAGGTGTCTCCTCTGACACCAAATGATAGATTGACAGCATGCCACATCAGTGTGCAAAAACCTTCAAAGTTCTTTTTTCCCATGCACAGCTCCCTCTGATTTACAGGTGCAAGAGCAGCAGAGCAACTCACAGCCGAGTACCAGAGGAGCTGATGTGAAAAACACCTCCCAAAGGATCAGAGCAGCGACCCACAGAGACTTCCAGAGAAGACTGCAGTAATCTCCTCCTGTCGGCAGTGTGGGAAGAGCAGCCCTCAAGCTCAAAAATGACCTGATAGAAGAAGGTCCAGCTGTGTCTTTCCTTTCCTGTAGCGTGTATGAATTCTTCAGGAAAAGTAACAAGGAGATGCTGACTATTGCATTAGTGGCAGACAGGTGATATTTGGCTCCACTTTGCTGTAACAGCAAATCTAGCTGGTGATGTGGAAGGGATGATATCCAGCCACAAGAGATGTTAACTTGAATATGATGTCCTGTGGGGCTCAGTCCCTGACCAAGTGAAGCCATGCTGGTAGAGTTGCTGAAAACAGCACCAGCAAGGAGCTGGTAAAAAGCTGTCCCACTCTGGTAAAAGAGGGACAGAACTCCAGCAACATCTCTGGTTCAAGGCTGGTGCTAAGATCCCAAGAGGGTGATTATGTCAGGGAGAATTTTAATTATATTGGCCAGGGTGAAAAAATCCTGATGTTTTCTATCCAACCTTTGCAATTATTTATACAGCCTCTGGTGTTTTGCAAAATGAAGGGAAGATTATTTCTTGTGTTTACAGAGTTTGCACAGGGAGAGCTCCAGCTCAGTGTTTACCACTGAGTCACCAGCCTAACTCAACTTGACCAGCCCACATTAAGCTGCAGCCAGTTACTTCCACCTCAGCGGCAGCAGTTCCCTCTCACTGCCAGCTAACCTCTGGCACAGAGCTCTGCAAATGCTCCTGCCACATTGCAGACATAAAGTTCCTGCTGCTTTAGGAGTGCTTCTTGCTCTAACTGAAGCAGCTTCTGAAGGTTTTTATGTACTAATTGCCATCCAAATTGTCACAGTGGCTCTTCGTTTTAACTTTATATGCTGGAGTACCTTCTGAGCTGCAGGATGTAGAAAAATAGGCTATATGAGTTTCTGCTTTGAATGGATGGTTTGTATTTAAGAAGGTGTTTAACTGAGAAACAGATATGTAACCAGTGTATCTGACTCAGAAAAGTCTCAAAAATTTAGGCTCAGGTAAAAGGGAGGTGCATCTAAAATACAGCTTTCCCTTTCTAAATATTCATCATCTTCATCCTCAATTTTCATAGTAGTTCACTTACTGTTCTCTTGGAACACAGGCTGTAATTATCAAATGATGCATGCCCTGGCTCAGGGTAGGCTGAGGCTGTAACTCCCAAGGGATGGGAGACAGTTGCTCAGCACCCATTACCATTTTACTGACACTTAGGAGAATTAGTGCAATTAGAAATTGCAAGAGACAGGACATTCTCAAGCTGACTCCAGGCATCCATGTAGGTTAATTTTAATCTTCCTGAATGTAAGTTTTCCTGCAGAACAGAAATCTGTGAGCAGATGCTGCCCTAGAGAGCTGAAATATTTTTCTTGGAAGAAACCCTATGCTCCTGTGAAATAGTTAGCAGGAGTCTGATCCGTCTCTCCTTTCTGTAAACATTCTAGTGTTTACAGCAATGTCACAATGTTAAGTATTACTGTACCAAATCCAGATGTCCCATCTCATGAAAAACTTCTATGAAGGCAACAGGAATTCTTCTGTGGATAAGGCAAGCTGCAGCTTGCTCTAGATGGATGTAACTGGAGCCAAAGTTCACTCTCAGTCACACTGGCAGGAGCACAACAAAACTCCATAAAGCTCCAGATTTACAGTGGACTGACTGACAGCAAAACATGTCCCCGATACTGAAACATACCCAAAGGAACCAAGCTGTTTGAACATCTCATTGGAAATGGCCAGTAGCATACCTTACCTTTTGACCTTTTATTCCAGCTGTGACTTCTGTTTGGCTTTTAACTGTCAGAAGTTCTGATTTTCCCTTTTCCTTTGCCATATGAATGCCTAATAATTTTTGTTCTACTAACACACCATCTTCCTTATTTAGGATACCATGGACAGCTAAGCAAAGGAAAACTAGATTTCTTATTGTGTGTGCTAGAAGGAAAAAATTTCTACCCCTAGGCATTACCCATGCACTCCCACTTCTCTTATTGCAGTTCTGCTTCACACATCCCTGTTCCCATCCTCCCTGGATGAGGATTACAGGCCGCAGTTGTCACCAGTGTGCACTCACAGTTCCTTAAGGCAGGGGCTTGTGGAATTGACACAGGCATGATCCTGTACAATACCAGCCAGGTTCTGACTCAGCCTTCAGTCATATGCCATGGGTAACACCTCCACACCTGCCCAAAGCCAGAGGGGCTTTCCAACTCCTTCCCAGTCAAACCTCAATATGAAATGGATGTTTTCAGGGTGATTCCATTGAAATCCTACCTTTCGTTTCTCACCCTGAACCTCTTATTACAGAATTTCAAATGGAAGGGGTTTCTCTCTCTCCAGCAAGGTGGAAGTGCACTTCATTAGTGTGAGTGCTGGTACAGGTGATGTCATAAGATGCTCTCCTCATAACATGACATAATGAAAGCCTGCATGTAACTTATCCTAGCTATTGAATCGATGAGACTCCACTGAGGACTTTCTGTGCAATCATCTTTTAATAACTGCACCCCAAAGAGCCTTGGTGCCTTCCTCTTACATCCTTAACACTTTGCCATTTGTTTGTTCCCAAATGTAACAAATATATTAAAGCCTTGATCAATGTGTGTAGTGTTTCTGACTGGTGTACTGCCTTTTTGATAGGAAAATTTTATCTCCTGCCTTCAGCCTATCAGGTCATAACATGCTCTAGTGTGTTAATAGATGTGGTGTTTTTCCCCAGGTCACAGTTTTTTCCACATTATTGCTAGAACTGACAGCTCTCGAGGAAGACTGCCTGGCTGCTCAGTGCAGGACAGCTGTCAAAAGCTGTAACCTGAGTGTGGGGGACATGTAAGACAATCCTGCTCTGCCTGCACACAACACTCAGTAGCAGGGAGTGCTGCACGGAACCCAGCAAGTCACAAGAGCCTTTGTGGAGCTGCATCAGTATACAACAAATACCACAGTAAGAGCAGGAACAGGATCCTGCTGTGTGCCAGCAAGCCCAGTGCATGACAGCTCGTGCTGAATGGCTCCAACACTGCTGTGCCAGCAGCTCTGGGCAAGGCAGGCAGCCTGAGATCAGCACTGTGCCATTGCTGGCTGCCCCTGGCCCAGGTAGGTGAGCCTGGTTCCCCCCATGGGATGGGTAAGGCTGGGGCTCCATCTCCACCCCGCTGCCATCTGGCTTTGGACAAGTCCCTTCGCCACCCTCATGTCCTTTGCAGATTCAGTGCAGTGTGATTGCAGGTTGTCCCTCCCTGTATAACTGCTCCACAGACCATTTAACTCGACAGAAAATATCCCATTTTGGATTTGTACTTTGGATTTTATCCCAAGCACTTGTACAGTGCCCAGAAAGACAAGGCCCTGCTGGAGTGCTGTATTAAAACTCGCATAAGATACCTTTTCCCAATATAATTTTTGTGCTTTGTCAAGTTTAGTTTTATGAAATGTATCAGCTATTTTTTCTATTTTTTTAGATTCTATGTAGGTATAACTAAATGCACATTTTTTTTCTATTTTATTAAATTTTTTAAATCTTGAAAGGAATTATAAACAGTAACACATGAACTGCAATATACCAGACGGCCAAAGAGGACTCCTAATTATACCACTCTCTTAAAAATAGTTTGTATATATTGGGATTGACCAGGGCTGATTTACAGTTCTAGGAAGGAAAATATGATACAAGTGATCTAACAGATAACTTTATCGAGGAGATGTCACAGGCCTGGTCTCCACGGAGCAGGAGACTGTAATGAAGAATTGCTGTAGGGAAGTATGAGCTGTTTCCAAAAGTCAGCAGTTTTGGAGCTGACTTCAACCAACCACATTGGAAAGAATAATTATGGACTTCTGTGCTTCTACACATATTGCAGTTTTGAATGACAATTATTAACACATGCAGAGCATTCCTATCAATCAATACTATTTAACAGGTAACATCTATCAGACAATTCAGTTACATGCTGAGGAACAGGAACACAAATTATTAAGCGCTGCCTCTCAGAAGAGGCACCAGCAATTTTTCCACAAACCAGGAAGATGGAAAAAAAAGGTATTGAATGTTACATCAGTCAGTATTATTTCAGTAGCAGGATAATTTAAGACAAAAATTTATGTTCACAAAGGCTTTGAAAGAGCTGCAAAGCTCAAGAGACACTATGATGTAATTTTGAGAGCAAACTGTGAGTGCAAAAGAAAGGTTATTGACGGGAATGTTAAGTTGTTCAGAGACCCAGGGAACATAAGGTTGTGCATTTATCCATACCTGATAATTTTCAAATAAAAATTTAGCTTTGGTACTTTCTAAATAAATTATTTCACTGAAATTACAACAGCTATATAAAGCAAGGAAACACAGAAGTAATCAAAATACACTTTTCTTGGCTTATCATCCAGGAATTTCAGTTTTGGAACACAATTGAAATCTGCTCTTTTCTCTCCTGACTCTCTCAGAGTCATTAATTTGCTGCTGCAAAAGCTGATTAGTTTCAGCATTCTGTTACTTGAACAATTAAATTACATGACATCAAATTGCTTGCAAATGCCTGGCAAAGTATCTGTTAGTATGCAGTTATATGAAAGAAAACATTTTCTATCAAAATGTGTGTAATTACACATTTAAGTCCAGGGTTGTGGCTTTGGACTTTAAAACCTCTCCACAGAATCAAGTGCCTCAAGAAATGGTCAAGCGGTGTCCTGTGCCCAACAATAGGATTCCTAAAGTGCAGAGTGAGTGGAAACTTTAACATACTCTGAAAATCTTTCCTCTCTAGCTTAGAATCAAATCCCCCAGGACAGGGCTGGACACCCCTCTCTATCATTATCCCACTCTGACATTTGTCTTCTGTGTTACAGCAGCAGCAGTGTGCCCTTTAGTAAGCAGGAGTTCATTCACTTAATTCACTTTTTCTACTCTTTTGGTGTTTCATGTCCTTTAATTCTATTCTAGAGGCTTTTAATGAGAGCTGTAAATGATACAATGTCACCCACCTTTGTTAAGAACAAGTAACAGAAAAGAAATACAGATTCCACAGGGAAAAAAGAAAAGTCCTACTGAACAGTAGCAGCTTGTTGATGAAGGAAGCATATGTTAAGAATTCTAGAAATTTTACAGAAAATCTATGCTTACAAGATACTCAAACATAACAATACATAAGAAGAGAGATTCTCCAAAAACATCCACAACATGTGCCTCATTTGACACAGCAGGGTCAAACCTTTGGCAAGATTTCTCAGCACTCACTTCTCTGCACAAAGGGACTGGCCTGGGCTTACTGCCTTTCACCCATGCTGCAGGAATGGAGGTTCATGAGGTGCAGAATTTCCCAAGTGACAAAGCCCAGTCTTGCCCCTTCAGAGACACTTGTTAAATTTACAGCAGAAGTGATTAATTGCCTTAACCTTGCCTCCATTAAGCTAAACTTGCCTGTTTGTTTCAGGGAGGTTAATCTATAAAAGTATATCCTACAAGTTTGAACTGTCACCCTTCACAAATCCACAGCATTTGACTATGAAGTCCTATGACTTAGGTACACATTAAAACATTTATCCCCGGAGCAAAAACTTTTCATTATTCCCATTTGTTCAACCATTCCAAAGCCCTGTATGTTCACAGCCCGAGAACTTGGACTAAGAAAGTGACTAATATCTCAAATCTGGAAAACAAAAATGTGCCACTGCATTTAGATGAACATTTAGCTCCAATGAATAGGCTACACTTACAATCTTTCACCCTTTGTTTATTCATTGCTTGTATCAGTGACTCATTCCTCCCACAGAAAAATCAGCAGAAGGGCACTCACAGGAACATTTTACAACTATTCCTCATTTTTCCCCCTCAACCTCCTCCCATGTCCTCCAAACTCAATCTAGAACAGATTCCACCTCTGCTGCAGCATGTACAACAGCAGCAGATATGAACAGATCACCTGGTCTCAGAGATATTCCTTCTGTCTCTTTTCCGGCTGGTGGTGAAGTGCTCTGGACTTCCTACCTCTGTGACAGGAACTGCAGGATAGAGTATCTTTTAACCAGATCTGCTCACAAGATCTAGAAATGGGGGCAGCAGTTACAGCAGTGTAATCATGTCCTCAACTCCTACATTGCTGCACTAAGTTTTTTAAAAAGACTAGAAGAGAAACAACTATATGTATGTCTTTCAATAATACTTGGTATAATAAATATAATTGAGGTTAGACTAGAACTCTTTAGTTTCCTAGGTCTTCCCTCATGTCCTTCTGTTAAACTGGAACAGCATTAGCTACCTTCCAGTCAGCAGGGAGCTTCCCAGACTTTTGGCAGATGATCAAGAGAGGTTCTTCCATACCATACACCAGCTCCTTCAGAATGCTGGGATGAATCCCAGAAGGCCCCATGGATCTGTGAACATTCAGCCAATACAGCTAGTCCCTTACAATTTCAGCATTCACAAATGCAAAGTCAATGTTCTCTCATGAACATCCATCTCAGGAGACTCCAAGTGTGACAAGGCAAAATTCCATCAAGGTAACAAGAAAGGCAGTCTAGATTGTCTTCCTTAACCAAATGACAGTTAAGAGGAAGTCTGACAAACAAGGATCATCTGTTAGCATAAAGAAGGGACAATACATAGCAACATAGCATGAATCCCCATTATCTCACTTGCTCCCACAGGATAGAAGGAAAAGCAGCATAAAACTCCCCACAACTATCTAAGCCAGCCTAAAACAAACAATTTACATTTTGAGAAACTCTATAAGCAGTCAGACCTTATACTTGATAGCATTTGGAAAGGTGGTTTCTACCCAACGTGAAGGTTGCTATCAAACCAAGAGATGTTACATCATGGAAACAATGACACCTGCTCCTAAACTAACAAAATTTGGTTTGTGTCCAGTTCAATGAATGGGGCTGGGCACTTGCTTCTGTAAGCTCTATTAACACACAAAACAAAGGAACTTGGAAGTCAGCCCTGGAAGGCTGGTATCTCGTACATTGGAGAAAACCAAACCAAAGATTTACAGGTATCTCTGTAATCCAATTGCCTAAGAATTATTCTAGTACTTAGAAACCCTATGTCATCTATTTCCACCCCAGATGACTTAATTCCTCAACAACATTTGAAAGCTAGCATTTCAACTAACTGTCCTCTTTACACAGTGTATGACTGTAGGATACAGAGTGCCTACTTGGGACCTGAATGCAATACTACCATAAATCAGGAGTTACCTATTCCTTCCTCCTTCTCTAAAGAAGAGAAGACAGTGGATACGCTGTGATTTGTGACAGTGGTTCAGGTGCTTTATGAATCCCAAAACTACAGGCTTGGCAAGAAAAACCTGTAAGCACCACTGCTTGCTCAGTAAGTAGATTACTGGGGGTTTTTTTGTATGTCAGATGTATGATATGAAACCAGATATATAAAAGTTAACAGACTGAAATTCAGTATCTGCTGCTAGAGTGGTGAAGAAGAGGGGTAAATTAAAATATTATAGGTACAAAAAGGAATTTGTAACAGGCTAAAATTCCCTTTACCTCAGGTACTTTTCCTGTGATGCAGTAAGGTAGTTTCACTGTAACCATTTTATGGATTATAACTCTTTTACTCTACTTCCACTGACCAAACACAAACATTCTTTGGAATAAACTGCGCAAGCTGGGGGTGGGTGGAGGGTGGGATGAGATGACCAATAGAGAAAAAGAGAAAACCCAGGCAGAGGGAAAGACAGATGTCTTGCCCCTTATTATTTTCTCCATTATGAAATCCATTTAATCTTCATTTATAGCATATAATCTTGTAAAGACCTCACTTGTTTCAGGCAACAAAAAAAGGAAGAAAAAAAAAGCACAGGCACAGTGGCTTTGTAACTCACCTTTCAGTTTGGAGAAAAGCACAGCATACAGATTTTAAGCAGTAACTCTTTAGATTAAGCTTTAGAAACAGGCTTTATTTACAGCTAGAAAAACCCTAGATTTCTAGGTTTTCCTTAGAAACTCATCTAATTGCTTACCTTGGGAGAGCAATAAATTTCAAGGTTAAATTTTTCCTTACACTGGTCAATGCAAGATTGACCAATACAGACTTTGAGACTCTTTTCCCTCCAAATTAACGGAAGCACAGTTTTAACTGAACAATTCTCTGACTCCTGAAAAAGGTAATGTAGTCATAAGGACTGCAAAAATGGATGTAAAGAGGACAGCACTGTTTGTGTTAGAAGAGAGAGTGGTAGAGAGCTGTTAGCTGGTGCCAGCTGTTAGCTGCTAGTCCAGACAGAATTTTATAGAAGGATGTATGTCTAATTAAGGGTTTAACCAGACACAATTGTTTTTTATTTCTGCAGCATCCCACTCACAGCAACTCTAATATATCTGCACACATAGGCCTTCAAAATCACATCTGCCAATCTCACAAAAAGCATCATCAACTCTTATGTTCAGTCCTTAATATGGAACTTGAACATGGAAGAGAAGACTGAGGTAAACAGCCTTTTATGGTACCTGACCAGCATGAAGATTGTAGTATATCCTGGACTTTCATTCGTATGTTAAAAAGTCACCTAACAGGTTAAGATGTAAACCCTTTCCTGGCACAAGCTGACTTAGAGAAAAAGAGGGAATCTTAACTTACAAATTCTCCTGAAGATCCACAGTGACATTCACAGAGCTCAATTTAACACCAAAAAGTTTAACACCTCAGTTTCCAAGATGATCCTATTGTGTGGTTCACTATTTGCATCAAGCATCAAGCTCTTACAGATACCAAAATGACAGCTCTGTTCTACAAGGCACTGAACTTTATATACAGTGAGAAAACCTGTCCCAAAATCCTCACCAACTACAAAAAAACTCCTAAGATCCTTTGTCATGGAAAATGGAAGAGATAAAGTCAGTACTGAGGTCTTTGATGAAGCCTCATTTTTCAAGGGACTGACTTCACTGGATATGTAACACTGTTAACATGGATCACATTTACATGTTTTAGCAGGAGAACAAACGAGAATCTGGTACATGACTCTTGTATGTCCACACGAATGTTATGCAAACACTTCAGTCAGTGTTTATAGGTTTCTGCCTTCTGTGGAAAATGGCATTTCTACGAGTATATTGGAAGTCTTACGATAGGGCAGATTTTGTTTTCAGCTAAGATACTGTCTTTCAAAAGTATTCTGGTAGAGAACAAAACCATGACAGCACCGTGAAAACTAGCTGATTGTGCTTTGATAAAAGAAAAGCACTGCAGATGTACAAGCTGCACCCTCAGCAGGAAAAAAAAAGGAAAAAAGGAAAGATTCATTTCATGAGATGTCTCTTAAGATGTCTGAAAGAAAAACCTTTGTCAAAGAAATGAAATGTTGCAAGGAATGGAAAAAAGCATTCAATTTGGTCTCCGTGTTTAGTATTACATGAAACTTGAAGAATTCATTCTACTACTGACACTGGCTACATACTCCAGTGGTTCGACCCTCTAACTTCAAGAGGTGTTTTAACACAACTCATGCCCACCTTTTAAAGTAATACCTCCAGAGCTCCAGGTGCTGGTGGGCAGTCAGGACAGCACCTAGAGCCAGATTTTCCTGCATTCCATGCTGTTATGTGAGTATAAAACAAGGTAAGCCAGGACTAAAGACTCATGCAGTACTTGATGAGAAGCAACTTTTTTGCTTAGGAATTCAAAAGCCACATGTTTATAAATAAACAAGGAAACCATCATGTTTATATAAATAAGCCAAAACTTGAAGAGGTTGGAAAACCTCTCTTAGCTGGCATTTATCAGTTTCCCTCTCTGTCTACATATTCATTGACAACAATTCTTCCCACATCTAGTTAATTAAAATGGGAGCTATGAATGTAAACACAATGTGCTTCCACAGTTTTAGCACAGATATATAATTTCTCAGAGTGAACAGCAGCTCCCTGTGCAGTCACATTGTGTTGCACAATATCAAAATTATCTGAAGATGATGAGGAAATTGGAATGTTGCTGCCCTCAGAGTTCCTGGAGTGTCTGTACAGCATGATCTCCAGTACACTGTAAAATAATTTAGTCTGGAAGGGATCCATGGAGGTCATCTGGTCCAACACACCACACATAGCAGAACCAGTTTCAAAGGTGGATCAGGTTGCTCAGGGTTATTTGAGTTCCCAGTATGTTCAAGGATGGAGATGTCACAGTTTCTGTGTAAACTGCTTGATCAATCTTACCTAAAAAAGAGTTTACTATCTATTCCATTTCCTTTGCTGCAAACTGTAATCTGCTAAGACAAAAATCATTCATCTCCAAAATAAAATGTACATAGAGAATCACAGAATGGTTCAGGTGAGAAGGCACCTTAAAGATCATCATTGCAACTCCCCTGCTGTGGGTAGGGACACTTTCCACCAGACAAGTGTCCCATCTAACCTGGCCTTGAACACTTCCAAGGATGAGGAGTCCACAATATCTCTCAGCAACCTGCTCCAATGCCTCCTCCACCCTTGTAGTAGAGAATTTTTTCCCAATAGCCAATCTAAACTTGCCCTCCTTCATCTTATGGCCATTCCTCGTTGTCCTGTCACTACATGCCCTTGCCCAAGTAATTCTCCAGCTTTCTTGCAGCCCCCCTGTAGGTACTGGAAGGTGCTGAAAGGTCTCTCTGGAGCCTTCTGTTCTTCAGGCTCAACAACCCCACTGTCTCAGCTGTTCTTCATGGAAGAGGTGTTCCAGCCCTGTGATAAACTTAGTGTCCCTCCTCTGGACTTGTTCCGACAGGTCGATGTCCTTGCTGTGCTGGAGACCCCAGAGCTGGACACAGCACTCCAGGTGGGGCCTCACCTGGGCAGAGCAGTGGGGCAGAATCCCCTCCCTCGTATCCTGCTGGTCACACTTCCTCTGATGCAGCCCAGGATGTGGTTGGCTTTCTGGGCTAAGCCAACTAAGGCTAACAGCTGTAAAGTTACTCAAATACTCTTGAGAAAAAAGTATCCAATTGGTCCAGAAGGCCAAGAGAACATAAATTCCAAAAAACCACATTTTGATACAGTATTATTTGTGCAAATTCTATTCACATTCATTGTCAGCAGCAGAAACCTTGTCTGCCACATGGATAAACTGACCAGTGCTGCTCGAATGTACGACAGAAGACAGAACTCGGATCAGTGACTAATGACAAATCTATTTAGCAGACATGATTAAAAATTCTAAGATGATACTTTCTAAAGGATTAATTTTCATTTCAGCCTCAAGTAGGGTTTTGAAATATACAAAAATCATTGTCCACTGTAACAGTAAAATATTGTACTTTGAGGAAAGCAGCCTGTTGCTTATGCACACCCATTTTCCCACTCTATAAACACAAAATTGTGTTTAACGCCAACTGCAGAACTGAGTTTGCTTCTGTAGTATCTTTGAAAATGAATGTTAAGTAAATGCACATCCATACCCTATGCCAAAAGGCTTAAAATTTATCTTGCCTACCTTCAGCAGTCTAAAAGTTAGCCGAGATTTGTTTTCCAAACTATCTACTGTCAACAGAGATGGGCAGAGTAATCTTGCATATCTAAAGATGAAACCTCACAAAAGTTCCATTTTTCTCCACTGTTTTTCTTAGACCAGGCACCTAATAACTAGACTTCCTACCATAATTTCATGTATTTTGTATATTTAGATTGCTGCATCTTTAAGGAGAAGAACTTGACAAAAAGATCAGGGTGAGAAAATGCACAGAAGCACCAAATAATTACGAAGTGATCAGCAGTGTAACCAATTATTTTTTGAAAATTCTGTAACAACTGCCTTTTCTTTTTTAAACAGAGGACTAAATTAGTCACAACTTCAAGTGAAAACATGTACAGCAAGTTTAAGTCTTTAACTGATCACCAGACCAACACACATACAAAAAGCATAATTTAATTATCATCTTTTTGCAGTGGGTAAGCATTAACAATGAAATATTTAACTGTCAAAAGTCTTTATGAATATCTAAAAGCCTAATACAAATATTCAAATTATTAGTAAAGATTAGTAATTTGAAGTGTTAGCAATAAGACATTTAATAACTCTGCATTAAATCTAACGAGCCCTTTCTAAAAGAATATTAATTTACAGTCTTTCTAACAACTCTTTGTACAGTAAAAAAATTAGATTTTTATTTTTCTGCTTCCCTTTCCCACCCAACCACCCTCATAGTTTTGCTCTCAGACTGAGCTACTAGCCAATCAAACCTGATGGTAAAAATCCTCTCAACCAAGGGTCCAAGATCTCAGTTGAAGCATCCAGCTCAAATGCTCTTTGGGAATAAAATCCATGTTTTTGTATAATGTGCAAAGTGCAACTTGTATCCAGTGCCATCAGAAGTGTGTGCTGCTATGAGTGTCACCAAAGAATAACTCCGTAACAATTAAGTCTTCTCAATTTTCAACTGCTCTGTTATGGACAAATGTTAGATGACATCTACAGGAATGACAGATCAAGTGAATTATATCCTGGTGCTTATTGGGTCAGGTACTTTACAATTTCATTAGGTCAAACCAATGTTTCTACTCAAGTTCTTCAGTTTCCTCTGTAAAAAGGTCAGCCAAATCTGCTACTGTCAACACTGAGGCTTCTGACTGCTTCATGGAAGAGCTTGTGTGGCTGTGGGAAAAAATTGCATGCAGGCATCAGAGAAAGAATCAATATAAGTAACAATCTGTGTGCACTGAAGACAGACCACACAGTTCAGAGTCAATAGCTGCTCAGCTTTGAGGCTCAGCAGGAAAACACACCTTCTGTCCAGGAAAACATGTAACACATCAGATACTGTTCTTGCACATTCTAAATAAGATACAAAGGCCATCTACTGTCCCCAACAGTAGCCAACAGCAAACGCTGCAAAGGCAGCAGAACATGCAATAATCCGCTTTGACCTCTTAACATGCAAGGGATTGGCTTCAGCTTCCAAGCATGAGGTTTAATATTACTTTCAAAACATTGGCCCTCATGGGATCATTTGACCACTGTACATTCATCCAAATTTTATGTGCAAAAGTAGTGCTACTTCACAGACAGGAAGAATAAATCATTCTTCAAGAACTAAAACTGAAATCTTTCATAACTACAGCCAAAGATACACATGTCAATTTTTAGTTCCATAATCTGTAACAGGCAAAATTTCCTTAAACTAAGGCCTCCTCCTAGATTTCTCATGTGTATACAATCTAACTAAAAAGTACAAACCTCTTACACTGTCTGCATAAAGAATGTAAATAGCATTTTTGGTCTCACTCCAATCCACCATTGCTTATAGATTTTGGAAAGATAACCGCAGCGAGAGCTGCTTTCTGTGTCTGCACACCAGCCTGAGGTATGACTTAGCATCTGGGCAACGCTTGCACCGACTGTGAAACAAAGGAGTGCGACACAGCACGGTCGGACAGGGTTTGTAGGATTTAAAAACCCCATTTAAAGAACCCTGTTCTGTATTAGTTCATAACAGATGCTGTTGCTCTAGTGGCAGGTTTAGTACTACTCCATCAATTGCAATGTTTTTATAGTAATGGAAATAGGTAAACTGAAAAGATAAATCATATAATGATAAATAATTTATCAATTGGGCTTTTATGAAATAAAATGCACAAAACATAACCAAAATATTTTCCAGAGAATTAAAATACCTCAAGCTGCAAGTTACTGGACCAGGTTAAAATTTTTGAAGTCTTAAAACTCTTTTGCCAATCAGAACAGTTTGAAGAACAGCTGAAGTTTATATATAAAATATACATGCCTAACCATAATAAAACAATGGTGGGAAACCAACTTTTCATTGTCAGTGCAATAATGATGCTTTACAAAATTCAGCACATACCTTCTATCTACAGTTTTCAGCATAGTCTGCATTCTCTCTTCTATTGTTGCTTTTATCAGGAACCTATGAACAATTGTAGATCTGAATGTGTTTAAAAGAAAAGAAAACACCACCATAAGTGAGCAGAAGTTATAGTTATATGTTACTGCCAAAGTTTATAACCATATTTTTGTCTCATACTAATTCTTGTAAAAGTGTTAAAAATATGCCTCTGTATTTTAAGGAATAAATGTTACAAGTGATTAGCAACTTCCATTGACATTTCAGGGTGCTTAGTGCTTCCCTGTAAACACTTTCACTTTACTGATTACATACTAAATGAATGTAAGCTATATTAGCTAAAATCCTAATGTAGATACTGGGCAAAGCTCTGCCTTCTGTGTCCTTACTAGAAACAATCCTCCAGAGCCTAAAGAAAAAAGAGCTTTGCCCACTGGTTATATACAATGTTCATACTTCATTGTCACAAATTATTCCAAGGCCTCAATGTGATGGATAACTGAACCTAATACCCAGAGTTTTAATAACATTCTTTCTGAAGACAGCAAAATATTATAATTTTTTAAGAAGTCAGTAACTGTAGTCAGTAAACAATGGTAAAACATAAAACCCAAAATGTCAATAAATGTAACATGAAGTGAAAACTCCATTTATGAAATAAAATTCAAAAAAGAAAGCAGTAATTAGGAAACGCACCAGGCACAACAAAGTGAAATGGAAAAGAATCAGATCCAAATATAAAAATGAAAAAAAATCACCCCATCCCAGTATAAACATTTTTCAAGGTAAGAACCCTTGAAAATGCTTAGATGGTTTTCAGATCTTAGGTTGAAACTTTGGCAGGTAACATTTCACAGAAGAATACAGGGGGAATACTTTCAGATTCATAGGCAAAGGTCTACCCCAAAAAAAGGAAAAGTAAATAAGAACTGAACTGGTAATAGCTGCACCAGTGACACTAAACAGTATTCCCTAATGCTCAGCATGCTTGGAACACAGCCCTTTTTCAAATAAGCCTTGCTGAAGTCTTAATTCTTAAAAAGTACAACATATTCTTGGTGCATTTATTACAAGGTTTTTGCCAGACCTCTTGTGGCAGCATCATGTAAAATTACAGTTTGGGCTGTTGCAATCAGTCTTTCCTATGCCCTCACAGTTAATTCAAAATCTTTACCAACACACACCAATATCCACCTGCATATAAACATTCTTTCACATACATGCTCCTTCATGTCCTCTCTCTTTGCTTTCATTTCCAGAACACAAACCCCACTATCACTCTACAGTATTATTATTCCAGAATTAACTGCAGCAATTTTTCTTCATGTACTGGCCTTTACATTATTTTTTTCAAGTGACATAAGACCTTAGGAAAATCTCATATGTTGAGTATAAACTTCCTAAAAAGTTTGTTAAGTGTTCAGTACTACCTATATTAGAGCAACAACACTGAAACAAACAAGAGACATGCAAACTCATTAATGTCTTACAAAGATCTAGACAGGGGTGAAGGCAGAACTGTGATTTAAAAACTTATCAGTTCTAAAGAGAGTGTGCTCTAACTTTCTTTTTGGAAAAAAACCCCAACCAAAAAAAGCCCCAAAATAAGGAAACAAAAAACAATTTATGCGGCTCCTAACCTGGAGCTGAGAATGACCAGCTAGAAGGAGCCTCTCTCTCAAGGAAACTCAGACAGGCCATGCCTAAATTTAGCCATATATGACATCAATTATGAGTTGCTTGGACCTGCAAAGCTAAGACACTTTTGGACACTTTTACAAGCAGAACTCCAAAGTTACAAACTAAGGCATTGATGGTGCACACATAAAATAGGGCAGCAGCTGAACAAAGTTTTTTTGAATTTTAGATTCAAGAGCCTATAGTCTCCCTAAATGCCCAAATGCAATTTATTTTTGCATCTTACCCCTGTAGCACAAAAGAACTCTCTAAGATACACAATGTGATTATTCAGCCAACTTTTTTTATTTTAATCTTTCTGTCCCTTATATGATCATCTTTAAAACCAGGATTCCTACGAACACCCTCATCTCCAAAATTGGGGAGTTCAGTGGATTAGAGTTACTCTAATTAAGAGTATGTCTATTATAGACTACCCTATTCTGGACCATATCTAAACCATTGAACACAGTTCTAAATCTTACTTTGTTTGGCCAATACGATGTACTCTGCCAATAGCCTGTAGTTCATGTGCCGGATTCAGAATGGGCTCCACAAGCAGAACATGAGTTGCTTCGATGATATTTAGTCCATTGGAACCAGTGTGAAGAGGCAGCAGCAAAATATTGATGTTTGGATCGTATTTAAATGCAGACAGGTTTTCCTAAAAGGCAAACATCATGGCAGTGTGACACAAGTTCCTGAACGAAGAGTGTGGAGGACAGGACTGTATTTTCAACAAACTATAGCAGCTAATACAGGCTCTACAGTGACAATCTTGCAGGTCTGATCCAAGACTTGTCATCCCAGAACAGATGAAGGCATGACCTTCTTGCAACAGTGATCAGTGTGTCTCATCCTTAACTTCCATGCCAATTCATCTTTCTCAAAAGCAAATGTACTGCTTATCTCCAAACACTTTAAACTGGGGCTTTTTGAGATTATAATTTTTGGAATTAATGAGTTAGAGATCAAAGTTTCTGTCAAACAAATTTGCTGCTCTTTTAGTTTCTGAAATGAAGCAATGAAGTAAAAGGATCAGATTAACTTCTATGAACTATAATTTTCCCACTGAAAATAATTTAAGAAAAATATCCTTTATGTACCTGAAATTTACTAATTCCATTGATCTGAGAAAAAATCATGTTGTTGTCATACAAAGCTTTTGAAATTATATCCAACACATCTTGCCACTGTAAAAAAAAACAAAACAAAACCACACAACACAATAAAAGTAACTCAACATTACAAACAGCAATGACAACTAAAAATACTAATTAACTTCCCTAGCAGAGTAGATTTAAAAGCTTTTCAAAATGCTAGCATTTGCAATTTAAAAAAATTTGTGAGCTAGAAACCAAATCTTTCATAAAACTAAGTAAGACAGGTAATTAGAAAGATCAGCTTGAATAAAAGAAATTGGTAGCCATTGCAGAAACAGTTTCACAATGCATCAAAAACATTTGGACATTACATTTAAAAATATCTAGAATTTCTACTGCTTCCATACAAATCCAAGTGTTTGCCCTTTAAAGAAACAAGCTTTTACATCAGCTGAGTATGATCATTATTCTTGTTCCCATTACAGGACTTGCCCAACAAATCCTCAAAACAATCACATGGTTGTATGGAGTGATTCAACACTTTGGTAGCTAAACTAGTTCCTGAAAATATTATGAATGTTTTAAACTCCAAACACACACGCAAAAACAAGACAGAAAATGGTGATTAATACCGTTGAGAAAACTAAGGACTTGGCCCCTGGATCTTTAAATTGAATTCTCTTCAGTGTTCGGACCACAGCTTCCACTTTGGTGGAGTGACTTCCCTTTGAAAAGGCAAAGAAGCACATTAGTAAAGTGAGATAGCAGATGCTCCTTCCACATTGAGTGCTTTATTAAATGATGGTATATTAGGTCTCTTACATATCTTACACAAAGTGAAAAATTATCAGCCTCGAGGAAGGGCAGGTTAAGTAGACTGAACTACTTTTACCTCTCCCTTATAATTCACCGCATTAGGATCAGCAGTGTGTAACAGCATGTGCAGCACATGGAAGAATGAAGTGTGCCATCCTGACACACCATCTAGTTCTGCATGAGGCAAAACAGATGGCCAAAGCAGTGGCACCAAACATGCCCATTAGGCCTCCTACGGTTTAACTTTGTGGCACAGTCTTTAGAGAATCTCCCAAATGCACATTAAAATCTCCCTACCTTCGCACCTCTTGAAAATGGACTAAGAAAAAAAAAACCTACCTGAATCTTATTTCTGTTGCTTTTGTGTCTCATTCTGGCAACATCAAACTTACATGCAGTACTATGAAGCTTGTTAATTATATTTAAAACAGTAAGAAATTCGTAAACATAATTAAATTAATTTTTGAATGATGGTGAGCTGCAATGAAAACATCTTCATATTCTGCATTCAGGAGTATTTCAGTGCTTAATGAACCCAACGCTATATTCTACTTCTTGTCCATTTTGGTTTATGTACTCTTCCCTTTCCCCTTACATCAGCAAGGGGATACAATGAAAAGCAATTCTTTTTTCCATCTCCTTCAGTATATACTTTGTCTTACAGCAATTTTACCTAATGTCTTTTTAAAAGAAGCCTTTACTTTCTTACAAGTTGCTACATGCATAGTGATTTCAAGCTGTGCTGGATTCAGCTGGACAAATACTGTTTTATTTCTGTCTGCACCTGTCTTTTGAACATTGAATTAACTATCTTGGCTCACTACAATGACAGATCAAATTTACTGAAGTCATGCTGCTTGCAGAATTGGCTTGGAAGGATGTCAGCAGTCTCAGCACAAGTTGGGAACCAATGCTGGGCTGCTTGATCATTCACACATTAGACAGCTAACATGTAAAAGACTTTCTGCAGACTGTTTTACCAAAGGCTGCAGTAAGCAGCATTTTATTACCCAGGGTCCTCTACAGTGATTCCAACTCTGCAATGTCACAGACATTGAAATTAAGCAGCTTTTTTCCACATCATTTATGTTGCACCGGGTAGACGTTGACCCTGTTTGCAAAGTCAGATGGACAATTAAAAATGCTTATGGTTGGCAGGTGTTCTGATCTGAAAGGATAACACATTTGCAGCCCTATGGCAGCTGCCTGACAATCACAAACACCTACATTAGGAGGTCTGAGACTAGCTTTTAGTATTTTAGTACTACATAATTCCAGGGTCATTTATGTGCTTTTCCAATACCATTCATCTCTGATTCAGTGATGACAATCTCAGCTAATCTGCTCCATCTTTTCCTCAGAAACTGTTTTTAGACCTTATCATAGGTTCTATTTTAACCTGCTATAACAGATAGTAGCTTTAGCCACTGTTGTTGATTTTTCCACCCTTCAGATTCCTATGACTCAGGTGTCACAAAGGTGACTGTGTACAAGGTCAGTAGGAGGTACTATGGCAGAGAAAAGAACAGCACAATGTTCAAAGCAGTCATAGTCTTTTTGCTCTATTTTTTAAACAGGATAACTAAGTGTGTAAAGTTCTTCATCCCTTTGTCTACATTATATTAAATTATATTACACTTATTGAATTTACAAGTGACTAAAACTTTGGCTTACAGCACGCAAAAAAATTTCAGTTTTGTTCTGAATATTTATGGAGATGAAACTGACATTCAGTCTGTATTAAGAAATGTTACCCCACTCATTACCCCTACACCATGAGTCATTTTGTTGACTTCAGATGACTATTTATAAAGAAATTGGCTAGTTCCAATGAATTATGGAACAGTAAACATTAGAACCAAAGCTATTCTCTGACAAACAATTTCTGTCTCAGATGACAGGCTGGCAACACCCACTGTAATACTGACCAGACAGAGGAAGCTTTTACAAAACAAAAACATGCAGGGATGCCAGTAATCTCTCTCTCAGTACAACACGGTTCCATTTACAGTAGTCCTTTTGCATCTAGGGCATTACCTTAAGATGGTTAGTGTTGGTACAATAAAGAGTAAGATAGAAAGAGAGTGAATACTTTAAGAGACTGAAGGGATTGAGAAAGATCAGATTAAAATAGAAAAACTGAATAAATCACACAATTTTCATATCTATACTGAAAAATACTGATCTTAAGCTCAGTATTCTATAGAAACATAGTAACTTTGCTATTCTATGTTAACTGTCCTTTAAAGGAATATGAGGAAGAAATTTTTATTTTAAACAGTGTTGCTTGTTTAGATAGTAAATACAGTAAAACTACAGTGTAAATTTTTAATTTTTCATGAACTAAGAATGAGCTTTGCTCAAGCAAATTCACACATAATTAGCTTTTTTGCTTTATTTTTGCTTTGTTCAAAGTTTTTGACACAGGATACTTCAAGAAAACACTATAGCTCTTTACACAGGACAGCAGATGTTCTTCCAGTGTCTTATTTATGAAATTTGGTTATTCTAGTTATTTTTAATGTAATTTATGAAAAATACTTGAAATATAGCTAGAAACAGAGTGATATATCTAAAATGTATATGGAATTAATCTGTAAAAAGCCCTGCATGATGTGATGTTCTAAGAAGCAGCACTTGAAAAATACAGCCTATTAACTCCCCCTGGTGCCACATAGTGTCAACTATTTAATAATTTGAGTTAGGAATCATCTACTCATAAAATGGAATTCCATTTGTCCAGGGAGGTTGAAATAACTAGTGTGAATGTGGTAGCATTGTCTTCAATACAGGGCAGCAACCCTAGAAATTGTGAAAGGTTCAAGGAGACTTACAGAGATAGCAGTCTGTCAGCAAAACTAATTATTATTTTTAACTATACTAATCAGATAAAAATTATTACAAGTTATGTCCAGCTGTATGATAATCATATTTTAATGAAAGACAGCAGTATCATGTAAACCAAAATATTATCAATATCTTTTACCTTTGCTTTTTAGCCCAGAATCCTCTATTTTTTCCACAACTGCAATAAACACAGGATTTTTGTTTCTACAGCATTCTACAAGACATTCATGCAGAGCAAATATGTGCCTATGCACTATGCACGTCAGCACTGCTAAAGACTCACTGAGATGCTGCCTCTTCCTCCAGCCCTGCCTTCAAGCCAATGAAAACCCTTCCCTACTAAGAAAAGTAAATGCAACAGAGCAATCAGGACTGAATTCATACACATTTGTGTCTAGAGGTTTTGCCTTTAGGACAAACTATAGAACTATATAGTACACTTGTCTGCCTAAATGCAGTATGCAACTAACAAATATGCACTGCTGAAAGTTTGGACCACAGGGCTCCTGCAAACAACTCACCTTTACAGGAATATCATCCTCCTGATTTGCAGCTTCTGCAGTGAAGACATAAGATATTTCTTTATGAGATGTTGTCTGCCTGCAAATGGCACATTTAATGGAGCTGCGGCGGGTGCCGACGCTGTACTGCTGGATGATGATTGCTATGCACTCATTACAAAAACAATGTCCACACGTCAGCACTGCCCACTATGCAGGAAATGAAAAAAAACCAAACACAACACAGCTTCAGTTTTGGATCAATGCAAAAGGAAAATAGTGTACTAATATAGGATAGATTACATTTTCATAGAGAAATCACCTTATTTTCATGATACTCACCAGATTAAAAAAGAATTTTAGAACTGATGCACCCCAGCTGCTAAAAAGCCTGAATTTCCAAGTTTTTCAGTACGGAGATGTTAATGATCTAAAGAAAGTTTTGGCAATTTTTGTTCATTTTTTGCATTTTCTTGGTTTGGAATTCAGGAAAGACTTTTATTTCTATGAAAGATGATTCTTAATACCTTATGTAAACAAAGGTTAAGTATTTACATAATTTTAAAAAATTACAAAAATATTTGTATGTGCCTTCTCTAAAATTATTTATCTGTGCATTCATACTAGATTGGTCTTATTTAAAAAGTGATAGAAAAAATTCTTTAATTTTTCCCTACTGCTAAGTCCTAGAAAACATCTTCAGATTTAAGAAAGATTTTGTACACAGTACCTTAATCTCTCTTTGACAGAATGTATGTGAAACAAAAGATTGCATTGCAGAGGCTGTTCTCCTTTGTAAGCCTAGAACATCTACATGTCAGCCATAACCTTCCATAACAGAGAAGCAATTTGTAGACCAGTGGTTTTGAAACTCAAAATAGTACCTTTTGCTGTACTAGTCTGTTCTATAGGCCATTCCAAGAGGAAAAACCAAAAGTTTTTCATGGGACCACGTAGCAAAAGGAATTTACTAAACCAAGCAGAAGGTCTTTTAGGCTTTGTAAGGTTCTTTCAATTGTGCAGAAACAGGATGCAAAGTATTTTGAAAGTTCTTTGCAACGTGAAAGCTGCTATCATCCAAAGCAGCACTCTTGCTGCTAAGAAAAGATAAAGAAAGTTAAGAGATTATTTTCGCTTTCAGTGAGCTCCTCCAGCTCTGAGATAAAGCATAATGGCTGTTAATAGGACTAACAGCTGTTCTCTGTAAAAACCTGTATTACCCTTGGAAGTAGAGCACAGAGAGGGTTTTGGCAGGACAGCAGTGCATGCTTACACATATCTATAAAGCAAAGAGAAGCTAAACCTCCTTAAAATACCTACCCTAAAAAAAAGAGAATTTAGTTTGACTGTACAGGAGTCTTTTCAGGTTTTTCCCTAATGCATGGTAAGTAAAGTACAACCTATGGCTTTGTACTTTGTGATAAAGTGTCACTTGAATTTCAACTCCTGCAGTTCAGAAGGGAAATGGTGGGGAAAGAAATCCTCATTGCCAGTATTTATTCTATTGGCATTCTATTCTATTGGATTTTGCCACGGTTTATATAAATAATATCCTTTTCTTTAGAAGAAAACAATACTATCAATAAGAACAATTCCAGTAAAATACAATAGTAT
>VZTN01037936.1:1961-14303 GCA_013400515.1 Erpornis zantholeuca
GAGCAAAATACCAAATCAGTCTCGTCTAAAATAGAGTTTGGATAGGTTTCTATTACTATGGATAAACCAGGAGAAGAATTTAATTTTTTTTTACTTTGAACTTGAGGATATGGGTCTGAATATCATCTTGTCAAAGGCTCTATTGACTTCAGAACTCAGAGAGCAGTTAGGGTCCTTTTACTAACCTGGTCCTTTGGGAAAAAAATTCTGTGTAGACAATAAATGAATTTTCCCACATTTCTAAAAAATTTTGTAGGAATATCTTCTAATTCTAGAAATACACACAAATTTTTCTCTGAATCTGCTTTGACTTTTGCACCATTTTTAGCTTCATGTCTATTTTAACACTTTAGATGTCTTTAATCCAAGCGCCAAAACTACTAATTAATGCCTGACAGATGGCCTGTAACTGACTACCTGCAATTCATTTGTGGAAGTGATAGTAGCTCCTTAGACAGCACAAGAAGGGGAGCAAGAGCAGTCTTTTGCCTCCAACCTCCAAATGGATACTACAAGTTCTAGAAAAATGTATTTTATTATATGTATTGCATTTTATATACAAGGATTCACCTGCAAATTTAGTTGAAGCCATGTCCAATGTCAAAATGATAAAACAAACAACTCTAATCTCCTTTCAGGTTTTCAATTCTTTTTGCTTGTTTGTTTGTTCTTGTTCATTTGTTTTTCTGCCTGGACAAGAGATTATTGTAAAGCAAGGAGTGCTATTAATCCCTTCCAATGACAGAAAATTAAAGCACAGAGGAGCTGAACAACTTATGCCATGACTATGGATTTCACACTTCCCAACAGTAATCACCTAAATGTCCTCTATGGTTAATAGGCAGTTCATTCTATTTTAGGAAGGGATGAATCAGCTGCTACAAGCACCTTCTTTGTTTTGAGTACTGGGAGGTTTGGCAGATAGCTCAGAGGAGCTGTGTGCTTTTGGGTAGGTACAACGAGGTGACCTGAGATACACTCTTAGTCCTCAACAAGGCTGGGAGTAGACTCTAGACATACTGGCAGTACAGTGTCTGCATGAGCCATTAAAATATTTTTCCTTTTGAAATGTTCTCTTTTGCTAAATATTTCTTTTATTCATTTAAATTAGTTGTTGATCTCTATTCTGGACATTTCAGAAGGCTATTTTTTGTTATAGCTGCAGAATTTATCTTGTTTTAGTAGCTATAGAATTGAATTAACCAAGCAAAAATATGCGAAGAAGGAAGCCTTGAGAATTTATAAATCCGTGCTATTCAAAATGTTCAGTTGTCCCTTATAAAAAACAAAATTCTTGTTTCCTTTCTTATCAAAACAACTTTGTGACTGAGTGAGGAATAATGGTTATGTAAATAATTTTTTTCATTTCTGCAGAATTAATTAATAGAAAAGAATCCAAATGTAATATCCATAATAATATGAACTCATCTGTCCTTTGCATGATATAATTGTATCTAAGTAATGCTCTTAAAAGCAAGGTAAAATTATATGATTTTTGTAAGATTTTGTGTTCATGCTTCCAGATATAACACCTATGTCTCCTACTTCATTGGTGATTTATTTAGTTCAGTTTCAGTCTATATAAACCTTATGTTCCAGTGTTGGTTTTGACACAATATTCATTACAATTGTGATATTTTTGATGAGTTTGAGATTTTTAATGGTTTGTTGGATAGACCACCTTTCAAAGGCCCATTAATTGAATATACATAGACATTTATTTTGTCATTCCAAATTGTTTATTATTTTGACTTTTTTGCTCATAGAAAAATCCTGCTATTACAATCTCTCTCTCTCCTATGGCACTTGATCTTTTTTTTTTTTTTGTGCATTATTATGGTAGGTTTTACCTGCTTCTTTTACTTTCAATTTTTACAACCAGTTCTTTCTAAAAGTAGTAGCAAAACCTACCTAGGATGCTCAAGATAGCAATGTGATATTTGTAAAAGTTAATATGGAAAAGTAGTTTAAAGATTGTTTCTTAGCATTTTCAGAAACATATTTGTATATTGTGTACTTCAATTTTTTGTAATTAGATATTCTTACTAGAAACAATATCTCCCTTATGTCATCCTCCCAGGTCTTTCAACATGGTACATGTGAAAATATATTATTACATGTTTTTTTCCAGCACACTATAGTCCCCATATTTACATTTCATTTCTCTGTCTTCTTTTTTATCCATTTTTTCAGTCAGGCAAATAAAAAAGCCTTTTAAAATGCAAATATTGATATTTAAAATAATAGAGTCTTCTGTATCAAAGAAATGTGTGGCTTGAAAGAAAACTGCGGTTCACAACTTTGGAATCTCTAGGAGACTATTGTTGATATAAGCCAGAATTACATGGAGAAACAGTAATGGGAGCAGGAAAGCAGCAAAGATGTTCCATTTTTTTCCAGCTATTGCTTTCTGGACTGATGGAGATAAGTATTACCTAGGTTCAGCTGACTGTGTCTGTATTCAATGTTACTCAGCTCTGTGTTCGTTCTCTAAGCATTATGCACCTGGCATTTTAATTTAGTGGGTGAAGTGACTATCACAGGTAATATTTGAAAGTCCTTTGGGATTTTTTTAGAGCAAGAACACCTTAGACATGTAAACTTGTTTATTTTTGGTGTCTGGATGCTGATCAGTGCTTTATTGAGGTCACTTGCTTGAATATTTTACTTCATTTTTTCCAGCCTCCTTGTCAAAATAAATTTTGTGTTTTGTGACAGGACATCAAGTCAATAAGAGCTCTGAAGTGAATGTTTTCCTTAACATGAGAACAGCAGAAAAAGAAATCAGAGCTTCAGTCTCAAAACACACTTTTTGATAGAACATAAAGCAATGAACTGAAACACAGTGATTCTTGGAAGAATCAGAAAAAATATCTCAGGTCTATCTAGGAACCGAGACAGACATAAATTAAGGATCTGAGGGTCAGTCTTTCCCCTCCCTTCTGCGTCACTACCATTTGGACCCTTTCATTTTTGGTCTTGATGTACTTCACATATTTTCACTAGCTTCCTAGTTGTGATAAATCCTGGGTTGTGATTCTGTTTTCCTGTTACTTTACCTGCCTCCTGGTCTTAGGAGGCTGCTGTTCCCACTGAGCCTGCTGGGTGCTCCATCTGTCACCCCCACCTGGTCACTTGGTCTCAAGAGAGGAGCAGTCCCAGGGGAAATCTTATGCAATGTACACCAGCCCAAGACAGGAGAAACTCTTGCCTGCAACTCTGCAAAAAAACCCCTGGTTGCAAACACATAGTAGACTGGGAAAAAAAGAGCAAGACACAAAATACCCTTCAATTTCCGGTAATTTCTTCTCAGGCCAAGTTCCAAAAATCAGTCTTTTTGGCAAACAAACAGGTATGCTAAATAATAATTTTTTGGTCAGGAAAAATTACTTTCTTTATATGATATTTAATATTAATCTTTTCATTATGTTGATGCTAGAGTGGCACAAAGATTGAACATTTTCTTTGACTTTATTATGATGGATGTGTTATTAAGCCTTTGTAAATGACGTAGACTTCCCAACCACATAAAGAAGTAGAGCTTAGAAAGTTTATTGCCAAAGGTTTATATTGTGTCTAGACCAAAGAAAACCACAGTGAACAAAAATTAACTTGAGTGGAGTCCAATTTGCAGTAAACACAAATTAAATTGGGACAAATCACCCTAGTTAAAAATATTGAAGGAAAGAGCATAAAGTCTTCAATTACTTTTTCTGCAGTCTACAGTTGAAGTTATTACAGCTGAAGTCCACTTTACAGTAGGAAAATGAAGCACAGCTGGTGATGGCTTTGGTGTGGATAAATAAGGAATGCAAAAAGACTGAAATGGTAACGTGGGCTTATATTGCCTGCCAGAGGCAAGGAAGGAGCTCCTTTGCTACCCAGGATATTTAACTAAGTTCTGGATTTGTTTTAAGGCACTAAACATTGAACACATTTAGAAACAATCTAAAATGAGAGACCTTAATAATCGCTTCAGCATAATTATCTGCTGATCAGCTGATATATTTTATTTGTATGTTCAGGGTTAACACACCACTGAGGATTGTTTTCGTACAGGCAATCTTAGTATTTTCTCCTCATGGCGTGGTTGTAGGTTTGAACTTTTACTATAATCCTACGCTTTGTTACAGGATGCATGGAAGTGTGTTCTGGGGTTATGAACAGCAGATACTCGTGAACCCTTCAAGACTGCTGTCCTTTTAGCTGGGACTTGCTTCAATAATTTCATCCCATCTGGCATACTTACATGTGTTTTGTTCATCATACTTTCTAGTGATTGGTAATTTGTAATTCTGCTCCAAATGAAGAACTCTCTGGCAGCCATCAAGATTCATGAGGGTTTAATTTCAAAGGGTTTCTGAGCTTCACTTGGCCACTTTGCCCCAGACATATCTGATATGTGGGTGACTTCAACAGCAAATGATATGGGACTTGTACAGAAACACCCAATTTCCCCATGTTAAACTCTAGGACTTTAAGCACTTTCCTAGAAACTTGATGAATGTAATTATCTGTCCTTTTCTGAGTCTGTTTCTTCTTATTTATATTGTCTATTAGACTGCACTATCACAATATTTGAAATATTATGCATTGAAGTAGGATTTTTCAAATGTAGAAAAATCATAAATATTTTAAAATATTTTAAACCTAACTTGCTTTCATTTCAGTTGGAATTACACACTTCAGGGCGCAAAAAAAGAAGATTCTGGTCTTAATTGAATACAGATGTTAATCTCTTGGTAAGTCTCTAAAGACAAATATGTTTCCCTGTTTGCAGTACCCAAGCCAGGTCTGAGTGAGTTGGAATTTGCAGGGATAGACTGAGTCCTGATAACAGAAGTGTTGCTTTACTGTGCCAGAGTTAGCTGACACCCCTACTTCTGTTCTCCTGATGTAACTGGGTTCTGGAGCTAGGCTGTTGACCATGTAGGACCCAGCCTGTAACATGTATGTGCTTTGATTTTATGTGGGCAGCGAATTTCTTTGGAAATTTTCAAAGTGCTGCCAACAACAACTGTTTCCAACCCTCAAACTCCTTTTCAGACATTATTTTTGTTCTCATTTGTTACCTGTTTATTACTGTTTTTAAAGGAGTTTGCAAATAAGCAAAACTCCCCGATTTGATGATTTTGGTTATCCATTGATAATGTCTTTGTGCCTCAGATTGGTCTGATCACTGAATTATGTAACCAATTGATACAAAGATTGTTCTTGTAACAGCACTTGTGTTTAATGGGACAGAGTCAAGATGCTAAAACCTAATGTGCATAAGAAGCTTATGTGCTTAAGCTATAAAGTGTGGAGCTCCTGCTATATTCACCATGGGTAACAATGTGCTTCCTCACTTAAAAAAAGCAAAGGCAAGTCCTTCGAGTACGGAGAAAAGCAAACGGGTGTTTTGCAAATGGCTTTCTTGACTGCCTTCCTGCAGCTAATTCACTGCAAAGAACGGAGGAAATGACCTTTCTTCTCTGCACTAAATAATAGTATGAGAAATTTCTACTTACAAAGAACATCTTTAAGTGTCTGCTAAGAATACTTCCCATTGGGGCTCAATGATGGCTTTCAAGGAGAATGGAGATGCAAAAAAAAGAAGTTTGAGTGGTATTTAGGCAGACACCCCCGCAAGCAATTGGATGTAAGTCAGAGTGATCATTTGAGTGTTTAGACAAAACTGCCTTTGCCCACCAAATAATTTGGATATGTGTCACTTAGAGTGAGACTGAAGTCATCCATCAAAGCCATACAGCCTGCAGCCCTCACTGTGCCAGCTTGAACCTGCCAGTCATGGTTTCTCACCTCCTTTAGGAAAGTGCTGGGACTTTCAGCGACTTTGATTTTTCTGAGCCAAATTGTCATCTGGTAGATATCAGAAGAGCTTCATTACAGTCACTGGCACCATACCAAGTTACTTCAGCTGAAAATCTTCCCAGAGCCCAGAGTGTTTAAAGGCTGGGACTGTAGCTGTCCTTCACACACAGTGGTGAGATCTGGAGGAAAATTCTGCTTAATGCTTTCTTCTTTTGAACTGCAACTAGAACCATCCACTAGCTACATCTTTTATACAAAGGCTAGAAATTTGGAAATCAAATACTTAAATGACTTAAGTGATTTTGGGCTCAGACTGCATTTAGTTATCTTTTGGTGGCACTGAAGTTATTTGAGATGCATCTGCTTTACAGTTATTCTGATGATGTCAGAGTTCTATAATATATAAACATTCTCTTACAGCTCATAGTTCCTTCTCTTCTTTTTAACCCTAATTTTCCCATCTCTCTTTCTTACATTCTTAGCTGTCATCTGTTATAAGCTGAAGAAAGGCTCTCAGCTGCTTTTCACAGAAAGTTGTATACATCAATAATATATTTAATATGTCTATATTTATCAACATGTTTGATGATGTATTTGACAGGCCTATACTAATTTTTCAGTAACTGACAGTGTGCAAACATCTTCTCACTACGATTAGAAAGATGGTCCTTGCCAAACGTTCCAAGATCCTCAGAAACTGGCTCCAGAAGACAGAGATAGTTATTTTTACATTGTATTTCACCATGTGAGACTATTTTAATCTCTATATCTGAAATATCCAAATGACCCTGGACTACTCATGTTAGATTAAAACAGTAATGATCCCTTTTCCATGCAGCAACAGCATTTCATCCTTCATCAGTGTGCATCACAACCATAAAGGGGGCATAATAAGTAGTTATAGAAATTTGTAAAAAGAAGCTGGCATTACAAAATAAACACATTTAGTGAAGTGAGAGATTAGTGTTGACATGAAACCTCTCATCAACTGCAAGACTAGGTTTAGAGAACCAGATTTCATCTGTGGTGTCACCTGCCAACGACCCTTGATTCCAGCTGGAGACATGGTGTGCAGAATTCAGCATGTGTTCAGTAGTCAAACTGCTGGCACCACATTGTCAAAAATGCCATCTGAAACCTGACAAGTGAGAACGTAAGAGGATGTATTCCCATGTGAAATACACTGAAGCTCCTTGAGCTCCCACCTGCAAGGTGTGGAAACAGCATTACTCATATGTGGGCTGGAGAGTTGCCGTGTCGTGCCCTGGAGCTGAGTTGCTCTGGACACTGACTGTGGCATTGCTGCCGCTGGTGGTCAGTCTCTAATGGACCTTCCCTCCTGGTGTGCTTGCCAGGCCACCTGACCTCCAGGTACATGTCTGTCTGTGAGCATGCTGGGACATACTGAAACACTAGCCATGGCTGGGCTTGGAGTAGGAGGCAAACAAATGAGCTATTCAGACATAATGAACACAACCTGAGATTAGCTCAGCTGGTTAGAGCATGGTGCTAATAGCAACAAGTGCTTGTGTTGACCCCTGCATGGGCCATTGGCTTAAGAGTTAGATTTGATGATCTTTGTGGGTCTTGTCCAACTCAGAATATTCAGTTATTCTGTATTATTTGATTATTAGGATCTTGTCTTTTTTTCATGAAGGAATTAAAACTCAAAGGGTTTTGAGGAGTTTCAGATAAACAATTTTTCCCATTAGGGATAAAAAACCTAAATAAATTAAATAAAAAGAAAAAAAACCCCATGAGGATATTAGAACAGTTATCCTTCTGGTGAACCACTGTCAATTATGTATCTGATACTAATATCAGTTATCCTTCTGCCTATCTTTTGGCACAAGAGGAAAGCAGGCAGAACAACAGAAATGGTCTTATTGAGTGAGTAAAAGCAGAGACTACTGAAATGCAGAAAAATGCAAACATTGAACTTAGTTGATATTCACATGGATGAAATATATCTTATTAGGGAAATTATTCACCATGGTGTCTAAAGAATTAACAAATTTACACAATGAAAAATAATCTTTATTCAAAAAATGAATTATTTAATTTGAGTCCTTGTATCACTACTTCTCTATCGCCTCACTTTTTACTTGTGCTGTGGATCTCTTAGAAGCCCTTTTGGGATCTGCCATAGAAAGTGACACACTCAACTTGTTGGAGTCGAAAGGTTTCCCCTGAGGTTATATTGTCTGGGATTCACTGTCTGCTGATACACCAATCTGTCTAAGCTTGTAGACAAATGATATGATGCTACTCTAAATTTAATTTAGCAGATATTATCTTCTTCTTTAAGGTTCCCTCTCTGTGTACAATGCTGTGTTTTCTCTAGGAAAGTATGCCAGCAATAAATGAACAAACCTGCATCTTCTGTTATTTTTTATGTGACAGAATTTACTGTTAGCTGACCTACACAAACTTTTCTATCATCTAAAACAATAATTTTCCTTCTCTTCCTAATCCTTAAGAGTGTTTAAATCTCAAGTTTTCACACAGGAATAAACAACTTGAAATCATCTCAGAATTACTGTGGGGCAGAATCACATTGTCATTAGCTGGGGAATAGCCTTTCTCCGAGAGGCAAGACTTCATAAATCACCTTGCATTACAGCACTTCTACAGTGAGAACAACAAGCTTCTGTGTATGGTAAATGCAAGGTGATTTCAGGCAGTTTTCCTTGTCCACCTCGTGCTGCAGCTCTGTAACATGGGAAGAATCACCCACTGAAAAAAATCCCATCTTTCAGACATCTCTGAACTAACATTTAACAATCCTGACCCTTGATGAAAATTGCTAGTTTTATGTGTTTCACAAGGAAATTAATACAACTTTCTTTCATGAGGATCTGAGATGGGAGTGTGTTACAGTTATTCCAGGTGTGTGCCTAGGACACTGGAGCTGGTTTTGATGGAATGGTGTGGCCTGGCTGTACTGAAAGCATGTGTGCATTCTGGTGACAGCTCTATGAAATTTGCAGGCTTATTCTGCATTACTGAAACTTAGCTACCTCTGTAGCAATTTATAACAACATAAATGTGTGCAACAGTTTATGATAGAATGAAAAATAGTGGTTTGAACTGTATGAGCAATTTGGGACAAGAGGACATTATAGTATTCTAAGTGGGCATTAACTAAGGGGCTGAATTAATGTACTTGTTCTTCTCAAAAGTGCTATTGACATTTAGTTGAGGAAAAGTTATTTGAGCCACTAAAACCTATCTGAATAGTATTTTCCAGAACCACAGTATATGGAAATGCTAGTATACTGGAGGGGATAATACTCCTTTCAAATAGCCAGCAGCACTACATCATTATGATCAGTGTTCTTCTTCTTCTTTTTTTTATTTATTTTTAACCTATATTATATAGGTGAATTTATGAGATTTCAGATTCAGGAAGCTGGGTAAATATAAGTCCCAGAGACTTTGTAGTGGGACAGCTGGTAGTTGCTCTGCCACCAACACTTTATAGATTCTGTAGATCCATTCATTGCAGGCGTTTGCTACACTGGAACTAGGTGCTAAATATTCAGGAACAAAATTTTCTAGTGCAGGTTGAGGTAATGAGCATCATTAGTAAATTTCAGATACTATTTCTTGCCTTCTGTCCAGACTGTCCTGCTCTACATGGCTCCTTATTTTGTATCCCATGTCTTGTGACTGTTCACTGTCTTGCCATTCTCATTACTGCCAGATCCCAGTTGGTTTTTTTTTTGTTTGTTTGCTTTGTTTTGATTTGGCTTGGAGTTTATTTCCTCTGATCTTAGTCCCTTTGTCCTTCGCAAACCCCTTCGTTTTATCACATTGTGAACTGGGAATGATAGGTTTCTTGCAGGTTATGTGTGGGTGCAGGATGCAGGAGGGAGTATAACTAGATGCCTGTTTTGCACATCAGAAGTTCAGTGAACTTCTCCCAAGTTATACATTTTCAGTGTGATGATGGAGAACTGTCTATTTACAGAAGAGATTATGTGTGAATTGTTCCTTGCACCCATGCCTCTGCTCTTCCCACCTGTTCCTCAGTGCCTTTCCTCAGCATACTTAAAATACTTTAGCAACCAACAAGAACATCAGATATATTTGTGAGACTATGCTCCAGACACAGTATTAATGGAGCTGAGAAATAAAGGGTTAGTAAAGGCCAACCATATGATTCCTGCTGCAGAGTCTTGTAAATACAATCTTTTCTTGTATCTAGGAAAAAAAAGTTGAAGGCTGTGATTGCTGCTGCTCCATGGTAAAACAGCCCTCCCACCATATAACAAACCCAAAACCTATAAGCAAGCTGTTCAAAAACATCAAGCAGAGTCTTGCTCATTTCAGGATTCCAGACTTTTTAAAAAACAGCATTTGTTTCAATAAGAAGCAATGTATTTTCCTACAGATTTTTCTCTCCTATATGCAGTAAGAACCTTTAGCCTTATGCAGAAGCAGAATAAGTTTCACAGTACAAGAGACCTGATCACAAGAAAGCTCCAACCCAATGGGTTATTTGATTATAATAAGCTCCCTTAAGAACACAACTTTATGTTTGCATCTGAGAGGAGACAGATATTTTTCAGTCCTGTAGTTCAACTAATTCAGGTAAACACATTATTGTACCATTACTAATACAAGCAAACAGGCAAGCCCAGTGAGCTCTGCACTTTTCCACACTTTTCCTTCCATGGCCTTGGGAGAGACTTTGTTGAGCATATGATTTTAAAAAGAATTTCCCCTGAACATCTTCTTTGAAAAAACATATTTTAAAGCTACTTTAAAGGTGGAATGATTATTGATGTGCTACTGCCCTGCAGTAAAATACTAAAGAGACCTACAGGTGCACCTGTGTTTGCCTTAAGGCTATACCTTGATGTGATTTCTCCAAGTTATTTCCATTCTCTCGGGAATTAATTACAACCTGTTGATCACACGCTCTGCAAGGTGCCACAGAGAGCTTCTCATTCCTCCTCTGACAACCAATTCTTTTAAACATAGATACATCTTTTGGTTATCTGCCCCTTAGATTAGGATAGACAAAGCAGGTGAAACATTTCACGTGGCTACTTTTCAGTCTGACCTGGTTCTTTTTTCTTGCCATGAAAACATTTTAAAGATCCCACTCTTGTTCTAAAACAGAAGAGAAATAAATATAGTTGCTCCTTTATTTTATTGTATTTTACTGCATTTATATTATATGTTAGATAAAGTTCGTGTTTACAGAAGGCTACAAGAGCCTCTAGATGGCCTAAAAGTGATTTTTTCAACAGTGTTTTGTGTGGGATGTGATGTAAACTATTATTTCTTTATGACTGTATGAAGCCTGAGAACACTGTGGATCAAATCCTCAGCATAATAAGCACAGTCCAAGTGCAAACTACAGAGTTCATTGGTACTGCTTTTTGCATAAATATATTATATTGTCAATTTAAATAAATGGTAACAGCTTAACATAAGGCCCATAGATAATGAAAATCTTTAACATATGAGAGCATGGATGGTGTAACAAATTCTAAATGTAATCAAATTTTCTTGTTTATTTGAATTTACAATAAATCACTACACACTAGATACAAGATAATACTATGGCTTGTTTCTTTTATCAATCTATTGAAATTTCTGTTAAAATAAGAATGTATGGAAAATGCACAACCCAAATTTTAATTGTAAGCCCTCATTCAACATATGGTGTGCTAACTTATTTCCAAGGTTTTGTTTATAGAAACTGCTAGGCAAAAACTTCTATTGTTGCTTTAAAAGGCCTGGCTTAGGCTTTTTGAATTATCCTTCTGAGTATGCTAGAAAAACCACAATAACCTTCACTGGCTTCATGGTTGTAAAATAACTATATTTATATTACATGATGCCCTGTTATACTTTGGTAATAGCTACAAAACTTCTGGAAAAATATTATCATGTTTCACTTGAATTGAAATATTTCTGGATGCAAAAGAAAACACAAAAACCAAGATATTCTTCACTGACACTTAAAAGGGGAAAAAGACTTTTAGTATAAGGAAGGCAAGTAGTAAGGCTGCTTTGTTCTCCTTAGGCACGCACATTCACAGACTGAGTGAAGCACATAAAAATACAAGAGTGATTTAAACAGAAGAAATCTCTTACAATTCTGATAATGTGCAATAATCTTATCTATTTTTAGGGCCAAATTGAAAAATACAGAAATATTTGTGCTATATTTATAGGTGACTGCCATTCAAGCTGTGTAAAGGGACTTTTAAAATTAAAGTAAGAAACCTGAAATCTAAAAGCCATGTAAAGAAATGCAGAAAAAAGTTTCTAGAGCATCACATGTTTTATCCCTATATGTCTGGGAGGGTCAAATTGTACCTTGGCAGCCTAACTGAAACAGATGGTCAGGCTGGATTTTACTCTTTGGACAGCACTTTTCCTAAAGGAGAAAGAAAGAAGCCTGAGAATGCTAAAGTACAGCTTCTCATTTTTCAGATAAATTTTGGGACACATGTACAGATAAATCCGTTCCTAAACATATTTCCCTTTCCATGCCTGCTGTCCAGC
>VZTN01037943.1:11115-41351 GCA_013400515.1 Erpornis zantholeuca
TTTGCCTAATTTTTTTTTTCTCCCTCCCTGGTCATGCCATTAACTTCTGAGTGGCATGGTAAAGCAAAATGCAACACCAGCACCAGTTACTCTTTTAATAAGATGACAATCAGGGAGTGCTTCAGCTGATAAGTGCCAAAGTGTTCCAGAAACCCATAGATACAGATACTTTGATTTTCATGCAATTTAAAACTCAAGAAAAACTTAGCTTAGGGAACAGACAGACTCTCCAGACTGTTTAATTCTGCTATTGCTGCTTTCTACTGCCTGCATACCTCAAAGGCAGCAAATTAATCTTATGTGTGAGCAGATAATGGCTGTGAGTCTACTGAAAAATAAAAAGAGCTTTCCAGAACAGCCTGTGGGAAGAAAAAAAAAGCTTCAATGCAGGAAGACAGAAACAGCAGGCAACAAAGCAACAGCGGATGTGGGGTAAAGAGGAAGCAATGAAAGTGGATTTGGAAACATGAAGAAAAGGCAAGGACCTACAGAACAAAGCAGGAAGACTCAATGGAAAACAGGAAAAATTTTATAAGTAAAGAGACCCAGAGTCAAGATGTCAGAAGAACTAGGGACTTGGCCACCAGAATAAAAAAGGAGGGAGATACCAAAGATGAACATCCTACTTCTGTAACAGATGGAAGCTGGGATGTCATTAATGTATGGGATTCTTGGCATACATACAGGAGTTACTGAAAGGCAGAGCTGGTGAGGGGCACACACTACATGTCGAGATGTGAACTCTGATGAATGGTCAGGAGCCTGGGTAGTTTGACTTCTCAGGCCGCAAAATTAATGCCCAGTTTCTGTGCCATCCCTGTCTGATGAAGTCCTAAAAGGTTCTCCTAATCCCTACAGAGACAAACATGTAAATTGTCTTGAGAGGGGTGGAAGGTGACACAGAGCCCAACCATCACCGTGTTAAAGTCTCCTTCCCTGCTGTGTCATATCTTCTTGGCATTAGAAACAAATGAAAACTATACAATTAATAAGGTGATTTTATGGTAAATGTTTTAGCTTGTTAAATAATGTAGTGGGTGAGCAGAAATTAAGTCCCAACATATAAATTTGTGTTCCTTGTCAGCAGCTGTGGGAAGATTACTTAGGAAGGTTGAACCTCTGCCAGTCTGTGTATGAATTATAGATTGCAGCAGCACTCAGCTTCTCAGTACTTACTCTGAAGTGAGACACCAGAGAGCACAGAAGATATTGACAGTATATATCAGTAGAGCTGATAACTTCACATACTAATGAATGATTGTGTGATGGAGAAACTGAGACTGATTACCTCACCACAGAAGTTGCTCTAGACATGGTACCCTGTTCACATCATTATTTGCCTTTGGCCAACCTGGTCTTTATCCAGTCACCTGGATGTGAGGATACCAGTTACCTCCTGAAGCTTCTGATATGCAAAGTGCTAGATAGTTGCTTTCTGCTTCACATTAAAAATATTGCCCCATTTTTTATGTCTGGGAGTTATTGAAAAGTACAGGAACCAGAAATCACTAAAGGCATGAAAACACTACTTTCTCATTATATAATTGATTTTCACTTCTCAAATCTTCAAGAAGTTCCTTCTTGAGGTTAAGCAGCCTCAAGGCAAAAAACACTCTTCATGATTCAGAAGTATTGTGGAAACGCAACTGAAAAGTTTGACATGGCAGTTCCAAGTAGCTGGACATCTTGGACAGCTGGACAGCACTTACACAATGCCAAATGTCTTTATTGAGACACAAGATACAATTTTAGGAATGATTATCACACAAGCTGTTAAACAAGGTTGGTTGTGGACAGCCCAGTTTTCCAAGCATAGCTTTTAATGACCTAAAAATGGATGTTTATAGCCTATAATCAGATGCATATATTATATTGGCTTATAAAAGTTCTGGAAGAGTCTACTACAGCTAAGCAGAATTTAATCATTAGGAAAGTATTTCAAGTCATTAAAAAGAGCATATGTGTGTTGGAAAACTTGATATGTACAATTCTAGTGGAAGGAGGGGGAGAAAAGACGATATTTTACTCATTAAATAACTTCTCTGATGTTGTCTTCTAAACTGTGCATGGATACACAGCAGTTCACGGAAAACACATTTGCATCAGATTCCAGGAATTGGATTCTTTTTAGTATTCTTTGATGGAAAAAGAAGGCTTGGCTGCTTACCAGATTATTTGCTCTATGATAAATGTAAAAGTTTTACAAGCTCTGAAGGATTGTGGACAATCATTCCTGAGAAATTTGATCATCACTGAGGCTGTTGAAAAAAACTGAAGAGATGCTACCAGCTCAGTAAATCCTATAATTGAGATATGGATGTAGAAGTTGCATGAGAAGACTAATTTTAAGCATATTTTTTAATAGTGAATAAGAAATTCAATTACATACCTCCACAGCAAACAAGGTCTCTTGGAAACAGCATGACAGAGGCACACTTTCAGGAGATCAATTATGTTCAGGCTGAGTTATCAGTTGCCTTGCTCGAAGTACACTAAATTGATAGAATCTCTACAGTCAACACTACTTCCAAACTTTTATTTGCACCTCTCTTTCTTTCTCTGATACCCTAATCTTTTGCAACAAGCTTAAATACCTTCTCTTGGCACTAAAATAGTGAGGGATGTTATCTTAGCATCACTAGTTTCAGATTTAAGATGACTGAATGGTATCAGTGTTTCCAGATCTCTGCAATGTTACATAAATTTGGGAAGTTAATTCCAGTATCAGAATTATTTCATTCTTCTTTTATGCTGATTTCTGTCAACATGCTGCCATAGACATTTACAAAACAGCAGACTTACTTTGGGATGGAAATCTATGCACCGTGCTAGCAGTACAGCCAGTATATGTGTTGCAGAGTATTCATAGCAATACTTTCATAAGTGGATATTCTGAAGGCTCATGCTAAAAAACTTTTTATCAGTGGGACTGATAAAAGACTTTGTTTCCCTACCCAGCCACATATTTTGACAAAACTGGGAGGTATTTTCATCTTTTCTCTTTCTGCAAAATTCTGGCTGAAATGGAAGTTATTGAAGAAGTAGAGGGAATGACAGTTTTCTCTGACAGAGATACAGACATAAAACACAAGTTAATAAGACATTTCCTTAGGAAAATTCCAGCCCCTTTATCTCTCACTGAGTGAGTCACTTTTGCCCAAGAATGTTTGTGTTTTCTCTGTAAGCATTTAGGCTTTGTTATCCTCATATCTTTCCTGTAAAGATTTACTGTCACGGTGGAAATTCATAGAGGAAATAGGAGCCCTAGAAGAGAGAGTTTTTCAGCAGAGACTGTGTGTCTTCAGAGGAATGGTTTGCAACTTGCTGGCTGAGCCTCGAAACACACAAAGTGACCAATTCCTCTGCTGAGTCATGATAATAATGCAGGGTAGAGCCCTGCACAGAGAAGGCAGCGAGGTCAGGGTTTGAGAGACTGTTAAGGGGTTATTTTAAGTAAGCCTAATAGACAGATCCTAGGTCCAGCCTGAGTTCAAGCAGGTTTGACATGTTTCACCCTGGAAATTAAAAAAACATAGACCAGTTGAATCGAGGGAGCAATTATATACTGACAGTTATTTTCTAATTCTTAAAATTCACACGTTCCATTTTTCTCACTACACCTGCAATGAATTCTAGCTCCCCCCAGCATTTCTGACAGAGTTTCAATCTAGCCAAAGAAGGTAATAGTATGTCTGGCATCCATGCAGCTTGGATTATCATCTTATGGCAGCATAGCTGACATAACTAAATTAATTTGACTTAAGAAATCAGAGAAGTCTTGAACTGTTGTCTTGTAGATGACAAACCAGTGCCTTATCAGCTGAGCTACTCAGATCCAGTCTGCAGTACTCTCAAGTGTGATTTCATCTAAGTAATGTGTTGCTGAGTCTAATGTCAAATGGAGATCTATCACATTACAACCTTTTCTAATTAAAGGAAAAGAAGATTAAATGTATATGAACAGTCATTTAAAAGTCTGTAGTAGATTAATAGCCAGCATTTTGCTAACAATTTCAAAGTGATTTTATCATTATTCCTTTGTGCAGAAACTAATATCTTTTATTAATTTTTTTCAAGCTATATGAAGATAGGGCAGACTCTACTATATTTTCTTGCAAAAATAAACTGCAACTCAATTTATAAGTCTATCTGTTCGTTTCACTGATTCTACTGGAGAATTAACGTTTAAATTGCACGAACTTAATACCCCATGAAATCTTAGAATTTTCCCATTGGTTGGCCACAAGCCAAATGATACAGAATTTAGACAATTGAAGATTTTTGAATGTGGGTGAGTAATCCATGTCAAGAATATTTCAGTATTTCTTAGAAATAGGCTCTATTCTTCTTCAAGTATATTTGTACAATAAAAAATAAGACTCATCTAAACAATTTTACTTGAAGCCATATCCTTTGGTATTTTCCCTTTTTGAATTTGCAATGGCCTGTACCACTTGATGGTGCCAACAACTCTGCTTTTAAGAAAAAGTGCCATACAAATGCTGTACACCTCTTGAACTGCTGACTTTTAGTCATCTAGACAAAGTTGCTGCCCAGACACTATGGGTCAGACCATCAATTACCATCAGAATTAGAGATTTCCATGACCTAAAGGTGCTTGTTAAAAACTGCATCTAACATATTCTTTGTTGAGTGTTACCTCTTTCCAATCTGAAACCCTTAATTCCTGTCTTTGACAGTCCCTTACCTAAACCATTTTCCCAAGGGGATCTAGGCACTGGGAATCATGCTTCTGACTTAAACTTGCTTGGTTTATGCTTCCCTGCCACCCTTGACAGTGTAAATGTTCCCAAATCACTTGAGCATCAGGTATGAGAAAATAATGCTTCTAGCATATGGAGGTCTTAGTTGTGGCTCTGAGTCCCATATCAGTCTAAGATGGGTCTTAGTCCCATAGCACTTCAAAGTATAATAGATATATCAAGCATTAAGGCATCTGTGCAAGGAAAATAACCTACTATATTCTAGTTTTAAAAGGAAAAAGTGAACAACAATAGGAGAAGTTTCTTGTTCAAAGCCAAAATTGGGGCACAGATTAATAACAGATTTAAGAAATGGAACTACCAAAAGAAATTATTTCATCATTCCATTCATAGGGATAAAGAAAATAAGGTTAAGGTATTTTTTCAGGTCAGTTCTTGTGCTTTCAAAAAACAGCTTACTACTCAGTAGGTTTCCCAAATTATTAGATACTCTAGTAGTCTTTGTGGATTTCAAAAGCCAAAGTAGAAATAGTGGAATTTATCTCATCTCAGCTGGACACTGCAATTTTTTTTTTGCTGTACCCACTGAAAACTAGCTTCTCCTAAGGTAACAAGAATCCCTTAAGACTTATAATTTTTTTAATAAAAGATAAATTGAGACCTAAAAAAAGGCTGATTGTTTATTTACATGTACAAGCTAGTAATGTATTCACATGCTACATGGAGATTTAATTAATGGGTTTCTGCAAATGTGTGATTAATTGCATTTCTTGGCTTATTTTCATTCTTTTTTAAATTCTTCTCCATATTTGCATTTCCTCATGCAGAAATGGTGAGGAATAGCATCTTTATGTTTTGCTGAACTGATTACATCTCTCTTTGGCATTCAGCACATCTTTAATTGCTACCAGATCTTCAAATATTTTCAGTAGATTCCCATTAGAAAGATCGTCAGCCATTTCTATCCTCATTCTCCAAAGGAAACTTTGAGCAGACGCTCTCGCCCAACAGTAACATTGACACATTAACTTTCCTCAGCCACCTCACTCAGACTACTTAGCCTGGCTCCACCACGGCTGGGAGCCTTAATCAGATATCATACTAAGGAAAGCTATGTCAGTAATGATGTCAGATGAATGGTGGTCACATGGCAACAGTCTCATTTGAAGCAAACAGTGCCACGCTTGTTTTTAGGCTACTTTATGACTTGGCTGAAAAATGACTTTGTTCACAACAAAACACCACTAATGTATGAGCTGCTACCATAGGATTTTAGCACTTCTACTATTTTCGCAGCATTCTTTTAATATATCTAGCTGGACAAACAGTGAAAATATCATTAAACTACACGTATTATCAAAGGCATCATTCAACATGTAAGCTAACCAGATGAAACATTGGCAATCCTTTCTGGCATTTTGAATCCTCAAAGAAATGGTATTATGGAAAACATAAAAAAGTGAAAATATTTTAATTTTTTCAGTTTGACTTGGCTTCTACCAGATTCACACATACAGGAGAACAGGGAGACACAGTCAGCTCTCTTGCTAGTTCCCTAGAAGCATGTTTTTCCCTTCTCTGCTCCAGACGTCAGTGGGCTGGTGGGATATACAGAGGGCAAAATAATGAGACTGAGCAGGAGGGAAGCATTTGCCCTCTGGCTCCACTCGTTTTCTGCGACAAAACAGAAGCCCCAAAGTCTCCTGTCACTTAAACGCCCTTTCCTCCCCTGCCTTCTGAGGTAAGAATGCCCCTTGCTATTTCTCATTTGCACTTAAATTGGTGCTCTTACTCCCAGCATAGGATTACAGGCAAGCACGACTTTTTCATTGCGAAGTGCTGGGAAGCCCACTGATTTCTCAGGGATTCTGATGAGGCTTGGAAGCAGGCCACACCAACACAGCAGTACAGCTGGGTTAAAAATTAAAGTTCGAATGACTGGTCATAGACACTTGCCTAGAGAAGATAAAAATCAAAGCCAGCTACCAGAAATTACTGTAACGGAGAAAAATCGCAAATAGCCACATCCTAAAGCGGGCAGCAACATTCTCCTGCTACTCAGCCCAGTCTCAGGGCCGGTTTTAGACAGCACATTGCCGCTGCTGATGGGAAGCGCAATGCCCGGGCTGCTGTTCCCTGCTGCTCCCCGCCCCGCAGCGCAGGTGAGGGGAGCGGGCTGCAGGAGCAGCCGGAGACCGTGCCCAGATGTGCGGATGTGGGTGCCCCTGGAGCACACACGGGTGCCTCTGGAGCACACACGGGTGCCCCTGGAGCACACACGTGTGCCGCTGGAGCACACACGGATGCCCCTGGAGCACACACTTGTGCCTCTGGAGCACACACGGATGCCCCTGGAGCACACACGGGTGCCCCTGGAGCACACAGGTGTGCCTCTGGAGCACACACGGATGCCCCTGGAGCACACACTTGTGCCTCTGGAGCACACACGGATGCCCCTGGAGCACACACGGATGCCCCTGGAGCACACACTTGTGCAGCTGGAGCACACACGAATGCCCCTGGAGCACACACCGATGCCCCTGGAGCACACACGTGTGCCCCTGGAGCACACACTTGTGCCTCTGGAGCACACACGGATGCCCCTGGAGCACACACTTGTGCCTCTGGAGCACACACGGATGCCGCTGGAGCACACACGGATGCCCCTGGAGCACACACGGGTGCCCCTGGAGCACACACCGATGCCCCTGGAGCACACACGTGTGCCCCTGGAGCACACACGGATGCCCCTGGAGCACACACGGATGCCCGGACTGCGGGTGCGGATCGCTGGCGAAGCAGGGAGAGCAGGAGTGCCTCTCGCTGGCACTCTGGGATCCTGCGGCTAAATTCCCCGTGAACCGGTGGTGCCGGCTTGTAGTGAGAGCCTGGTGGGGTCACGGGTCTCGCTGTTTGGTCCGTAGTGCTTACTCCGTTTAAACTACTGATCAGGAAAGGAAAATTATTGTGTTTATCCAGCTGGGCAACAGAAACAACAGTACAGACGACAAAGAGAAGCTAACAAACAAACCCCTGAATTTAGGGCATTGAGGGGTCAGAAAAATTTGAAAAAATATTTCAGTAAAATTCTATCATGGATGACTGTGTGGAAAGCAGGAATTCTCAAAGAGAAAGCAAGAAAAAAATATTCAGATATTTTCATAGACTAACTCAATTACTCCTACCTACTAGTATGAGAACAGGGACTACAAATGCATGCTATAGCCTGTTCTACCCATAAGGGAGACTTTGAATTTTGACTAGTGAGCCTGAAGCCTTTTTGGGATAGAGTTTGGGTTAACAGAAATTCTGAAAAATCTGTCTTTTAAACCCTGAAGTTCCAACGAACTGTAATAGATTCTGGGCACAAACTGCATATCATTCATACAGCTAAGCCTTTAGCACTGCTATTATTTTCTGTTGCTTTCTGGCACCACTTAGTAAGTTCCAAATGAATGAATTCTCTATCCACTGATATATAGTGGGGGGAAAAAATGCAGACTCTCTACGCTGAAAAATAACATGCATGCTTCTCTTACCTTCCCCTCTCAGCTCCTCTGCAACATAAACAGCCCTCAGAAAGATACACTGATTCCACATTGCTAACTAAAAAAGCAAAAAAAAATTATATGGGGCATTTTTTTTTCAATCACTTTTTAATCATTTTTTACAGGACACGCAAGAGTTTTTGAAGCCAGAAAGGATAAGTCTTTCCCACTAGGCCAGCACAGATCCTACTTTAACTAGACACGTCAGACCTCCTGATCTGCATGTATTCCCAGGAGGCAAGCTGAGCATGCCTTGACTCAGGAAAGTACTGTGCTAATCAGGAAAGAAAATATGTGAACTAGAAGAGCAATAGCAATTTATACTTCACTTAGAAGAGTTTAAAGAGGCATAAAATGAGATGGAGCAAGTGTCATCCACAAACTGCCCAGAAGAAGTGAGGTCTCACCAACACAGTCAAAACATAATTGTTAATCCGTATGAAGCTTCTAAAGTTTGTGATCCAGCTCTGAGAGAAGGAAGATCACTTACAACTCAAATCAGGTTTTGTTGTTTGGTTTTCTCATCAGTTTTTGTTTTGTTTTGTTTTTTGTTTGTTTTTTTTTGAGGTAAACCATCAGCATCTTCTCTTAAATAACTTTTTCATCAATTTTTGATCCTATATTTGGTTCTATCATGAAAAGTTAGTGGAAGTAGCTGCTTTGGAACAAAAAACAAAACAAAACAAAACAAAACAAAACAAAACAAAACACACTCCAACTCCCACCCCCACCCCTACCCCCCCAAAAAAAAAAGACAAAACAGGATTAAGCACACGAGCAGCGAGGATAACCACATCAGGCCATACCAGAGGTTTACACTAGCACAGTATACTGTCTTTGACAGCAGACAGTGGCAGATGCCTAGTAAAGAAGATAAGCACAGGCTTGCACAGGATGATATCTCTGCTGAATAATTTTCCACCTTCCATTAAAAAGATTTGTACATGTGGTAGATACAGGATTGCAAAGCTTCACGGAACTGATGCAGATGGCAGTGGAAAAGGCTACCATGAGTCCATCTTGCATTCATTGCTCTAGACATACTTTATATATCCTACTTGAACTTGCATAAGTTGCATAGCTAGTGAAGGCTAGAGGAATTGTGTGCTGTCTGTATAGAGACTTTTCTTCATTTTTTAATCTGAGAGGAATATAACAGGTTTGAGATTAGGTTTATGCTTATACAGTGAATATAGTTCAGTTAAAAATAACATAGACTATTACTGATTAACAGGACCACTATTAAATGTACATTTTATGTGATCACTGGCTGTTCTTCTTGACCAGTACAACATAAAAAATTGTCTTTTAATGGAAGCATACTGTACAGAGACCAAAATAGAAACTGCTAAAACAAACAAGATAATTATCTAAATTTTATAATATCACTCATAAAATGTCTGCCTTTTCCCTTTATGAGCTTGATAGATTAAATTTAGGGCAGATGTTTCATATAATTTACTCAGAAAACAGGAAAATTATTTTTAAAAACTCATAAAACCTACAAAAACACAAATGAAACTAATCTAAAACATATGCAGTCTACAGATTTGAAGGAGAAGTTAGTTATTCCTGAAGCTATGGATAAGGATGTTTAAGAGATAAAACTATCTCTCCCTCACATTTTATAGTATCAGATATTCTGAACTGCTTTGGACAAATAAAGGTCTCTCTAAATTTAGGGTGCATGAGGTAGCTCTGGCTTCTTTCCCAAAGACAAAGGGGAACTTGCAGAAACACAAACCTGTTCCTCAGTGCACAGAGGCCAGCCTGTGGTATCTTAATTGAATTATAGAGGTACCTGCTGTGACGTGAATGTTGTGGGAGAATGCCAGGTGAAAGTATTGTGTATTATCTATTTATGCGCTATAAAACGAATAAGATTAGCAGGTGTGACATCTTCAATCCTTCAAAGAAAAAGAACATCTTCACTATCAAAAGATACTGAAATCAAATACTGTTTTAAATGGAAGGAATTCATGGTCAGACAAAGACATGTAGAGGCAAGTTTCATGAACATTTTGAAAGCTTTTGTTCTGAAGGCTCAAAAGTCTCCACAGCACAAAACTCAATTTTAAGAATGGCTCAGCTACAGAGATCCCAGGAAAAATAAGTATATTGTGTGCTGTCTTGATGTAAACTCTTTCAGCCCAAAGTCATCTGTCAGAACATAGTTCATTATTATCTGGGTTTATATATTAGCTGGGTTTTGAGATACAGTTAAGAGAGCATAATGTCAGGCAGTGCTTCTGGCAGTGCTGTCAGTGGAGGCAAGCAACATTATTTGTTCCTCTGTAGACAGACAGTTAGCTGCCATGCAAGGTAAAGGTCTCTAGCTTTTTGAGTATGAGACTCTTGTAACGCAGGAGGCAACAGAGATGTATTTTTGAAATAAAAATTTCCCAGTCTGTCTCTGTGTACAGCTGGTTCCTGCACTTGATGAGGGCAGGAAAAGGAACTGAGATGCTACACCCAGTTGAAGGCTTCTGAGTTATGTCCTTGGTTTTCAGTGGTTAAAAAATTATTAAACAGGAAAAAACATAATAATAATAATAGAAAAAAATCCCTTTTAAAAGGTTATCGGAATATGTAATACAGAACCCATCTGTATATTCTTATTCACTTATATATGAGTAAAAAGCACCAAACCAAAGAATCTCTGTAACATACACAAACTGTGGGAAGAAGGTTTAGGCATAAAAGAAATACAGCCACTATGCTGACAGTAACCATTGATTTCAGATCACGAGAAAAGGAATAAATATTCTAAGCCAAACTTCATGCTCTATAAATACCCAAAACAATAGGTAAAGTTTCCATTTCTCAGTCCCTGAAGTTTAGAGATACAGGGTACTGTGATGGTTCTGCCTAAATCCTACCCTGCCTTGGAAGAGAGAGAAAATCCTGATGGTGCTGGGTGTGAACAATTTTTGCGCAGAACCAAAGCTTTCCCTTCCAAGACTTTAGCCCGTTGCACTTTGTTCCTGCTGGCAACACATCACAGCCTGTTTTTCTGAGCATGATAAAGAGGATTTGGCATTGGAGATACATACTGTGTGTGAGATACCAAACGAAAGTAGCAAAGGAATGAATGAAAGCTACCAAGTGTTGCTCAGCCACCCTGTGTATCATCTGAGAAAGAAAGACAAGTCAGCTGCAAACCAAAGAGCAAACAAGTCTACCTCAGACTCTTGGGGTAATAGCAATTAATTCAATGAGCCAAAATGGGCTGGATTTCTTCTTATGAAGCAGAGTTTCTTCAAAGGCAAACAATTGCCCTCCTAATATTGAATCAAATGTTTTCAAATGTGTCACCTTAATAAAAGCTGTGGGACAATTCCTCTTTCAGAACACATTAGGTTACAACAACACAGGGAGAAATGTGCATGTTTATAAACAGGCAATGTTTATGATGGGTAGCATCAAAGCAGTGCAGGACAAGCTAGCTCAGAGATACCTGATCTGAGGTAGGAAAAACAAGTTTGCATTGATGTGGCATAAAGACATGATCTTGAATAGATATGGCCAAGGCTCCAAAAAAGCTGCAAAAATAGCTAGCCTAGTTCACATGTCAGTTCTTCCACAGACCATAAATAAGCTTCAAAGAGTTATAAACCAGGCAGTAGACACCAAATGCATGCAATCTTGGAGTAGTGCTAGTAAAAGTACATCACCACCTCTCTGCTGCACAGAAAAATTAAGTAAATACTTCATTCATACATGCATACACACATTGCATACACACATTCAGAGCATTTCTATAGTTTATTAGGTACTGGCACTAAATAAAGTTTTGTAAACATTTTCATTTCATGATTGTTAGCGGTAAAGAGAATATTTGTGGTGCATGGTCACTAAGCAAACAGAGTGAAAATACTTTTACAGGGAATATAAACAGTTTTATGGAGTATCAGAGAGCAAAAGGAAGCTGCAAATATAGAGCACCAGCAGCTGTTCTGGGGCAAGGCAGCTGCTCTGGATCCATCTAGTAGCAAACTGTATTTGGGCAAACAAGTGGGTGGGGGACTTTGTAATGGAATATAGCAACTTTTAAAGTGGCACAACTCATAAATGCATGAGAGGGCTTCTTTCTCTATTTTTTTTTATTATTTTTAATAAGAATTGGGAAAGTGGCCCAAAACTGTTCCTGGATAATCACTTGAATAAAATGCTGGATTTATTTCAGTGTTATTGACACCCTTCTCAATCTATTTTCCATGAATATTCAGTTTAATGGTAGGAAAGCTTGGAAAAACAGACACTAGAGCCAGTGCAAGAATATGACATTTCCACATTATATATTTTTATAGGATCCAAATCCTTAGAGATTTATTTGTTCTGCCACAAATAAATAATAAAAACACTAGAAAACTATGCATGCAGGCAAATTTATTGTGAATACTGAAGATATGTTTCCAGAAAGCTTTCAGCAAATACCTGAGAAAGCAAATACACTGTAGATCAACCATGATGGCTTGTGGGAAATTTATCAATTAAAAAAAATAGATGATATTTATAACATTTTTTACTCAGCTCCAGTCTAACAAGTATACTAGACTGTTCTGGTGCAGCCAGGACTGCTCATTCAGCAAGCAGTTGTTTCTTCTCGAGGTTGCTAGAGTGGCAATTGGTTTGCCAACAGTATATTTTTGTGGTAAGTAATGAATACAGGTTTTTCACATCCTCAGAAAGGTTTTTGAGTGCAAGCACCAATCCCACTGCGCGTGTTGCCATGAGGTGCTGTTTCACCCTGTGTGCAGGGCACTGTCTGTGTGCCTCTCTTGAGAGGGTAGGACTTCAGCTGCTGTAAGCCACAGGCTCTGCAGCCTCTCCTCACCCATGGGTTTCCACAAGTGCTTCTGTTTTGCCTAGCAGTAGATTTCTCTCCGTGACAACAAGAAGTAAATAGGTTATATGTTCTCCAGACAGCTGCTGTAACTTATTGTGGAATACAAACCCAGCAGCATCAAAGCTGCCCTACAAGCAGGGTAACTATAATAACTGGAAGGAAAATTGATTTTTAACTTCAGATAGCTGAAAGGAGTGGACACAAGAATGGCTTTTTCTGGTTCCTGCAACACACTCGCACAGTTCAGCTGGTCCCTTTGGCTTGGGTGAAAGAGGTGCTGCACTCTCAGGCTAGTCATCCCTAAACACAGCTGATCCAGAGGATCTCTCATGATGACTGTGAGAGAAAAATATGCCTTTGATCCATCCTCATTGCCAGATCTTTGTGAGCTGAAGCTTTTATCCAACTGGGAGTCTGCCTTATTTTTTGATGAGAGAGAGAGAGATGGTGGTTCTAATTCATGGCAGCAGCCACTTTTACAGCAAAGTCATCTTTCTTGTATTTACATTGTTGGTATGGTTCTTAATACACTACATTTGTAATTGTGATAAATTATGTCTGTGCATGAGACAGCCCTTTGGGGATTCCTTGGAGATAGCTTTGCAAAGAACCCAGGATTCATAATTGTGGTCAACAAAAAACAGAAATAGTCCCTTCCATCATTTGTTCATCTGAATCTTGTGTAACAAATGGCCAGCACACTCCTTAGCTGATATCCCAGCTGGTTATCAGCCAGATTTCTGCCAAACCTTGTATTGTTATCCTTGACCCATTAGCCTAGTGATATTGAGCTCAAACATTTCAGTACAGTTCCTGCTGTATTCCATTTGGAGAACAGTGATTCATTCTACCATTTCACCTGGGAAGAACAGATCAGCTATGGGCATCATTTACAAAACCCAATAAACTGCAGGCCCGGCTTCTTAGACTACAGTGTTAATTACTTCTTTTTAATCACATGTTTCTCAGTAATCAACAGATTTCTTGAAAATTGGTACGGAGTAGCACCAAGCACAGATTTATGCAGAGCACTGCTGCTGTACTGAATCTGCATGATAAAAGCATCCTTGTGCTGTACTTTCATAACTGTCTTTTACTCTTGTTTAAAAGAGCATAGCTATCAATAATGCTTTGCTCAGTACGTGTGTATATAATAATGTATATGAGGCCATCATTATGGTGTTCGCTGTGGAAATAATGCAGTCATACAAAAGACACATTGCTCAAAATAAAACCTAAGATAAATAAAGGAAGCTATAAAATGCTCTGTTGGGCCCGCTTCTGGACCTATTTAAAGTCAATGGCAAAGTTCCCACTGACCTCAAGCAGGAACTAGCTCCGTTTTCTCTTTCTAGATTTGTTTAGAAAGAAATGTAATGACAGACTTGAAAGGTAAGGTGAAATATTTAGGGAGAGGGAGAGAAAGAAGAATAAAAGGAAAAGAAATCAAAAGGAGACAAAGGAAAAGAAAAATCTGTATTTTTAACATTCCGCATAGGATGTAAGTATTGCTTAGGGAGGATTTTTTCAGATTTTCCATATTCTGATTTTGCCAGAATACTTTAATATTTTACTGCTTGCATTTCCTTCCCAGCTCTTTCCACCCTCTTCTCTGCGGGCACTTCTACTGGCCCCAAAAAAGCATGTGGTGCTTCACAAAAGTAAAAATGTGTTTGCCATTAAATATAATGTGTAAAATCTTACAATGCTTTCAGAAAAATAACGCTCACATATCCAAAATGAGGGGAAAATGGTACCTAATCATACATATAATTCACAACATTTATTTCACCGGTAATGAATGTTGTCAGGCTTTTCCTACGTTGAACAGCCATACCTGAGGGGCACAGCGTTAAAGGGCACATTCACTGCTGACATAAATGGCAACCACGGCCACTTCAGTGAAGTTATCTCCAATTAAGCCAGCCATTACATTCACTTCAAGGTATGCAATACATTTGAAATGATAGAAACAGGTCCAGGAAATGCTGAGTACTTCTACGAACCCTCTTTCGTGCCTGACTCCCCCTGGGCTCAGCCTCCTTCCCCAAACCCAGTGGTTTTGACGGCGATGGTCAGCACTGTGTCCTGTTTACCGTCGCAATTAACAAAGCGGCATTCAGCGAGAGACACCAAAGAGCCTGCTGCACTTAAAGGGCTAAGGAGAGGTGATAACAGCCTTCGCTTCGTTAAGGCTCGCTGCCCAACTTTACTGAAAATGTAGTGACAGATAAAACATAAATCAACATCCTTATCGTTCTGGCTTCCTTGCCTGCCAAATGGGGGTTTAGTTTATCAGCGACCTGCAGGCCCACTGGCGGCCTTTACACTTACAGCTGGTCAGCGGGGTGGGACAGGGTGGGAGCTAAATGGCTGCTCTAAAACGCCTTGGTGTAAACAACCCCGGGAAGGACTTCCTTGAACTGCCAGTTACCTGAGTGCGATCCATCTCACTAAAGCGTCTGCCCCGAGAGGGGCAGAATCACCAGGAAAGAAAACAAATAAAAGACACCCAGCATGTCGCAGCGCAGGCACGGGCTGGGGAATGCTGTCCCCTTGAAGGCACTGAGGGATCCTCAGCGAGGTAAGCTCCTAATGGCATTGTTCAGAGGGCAGGCAAGAATTTTGGAAAAAAAAGGTCTTCATCAGCACTGTCTGCTTCCTCTGTTCTGTGACCAGAATGTGCAGTCTTTACACATATAAGTATGTATGTATACATAATGTACAGTGTTTGCTTTGACTCCCTGTGAGCCTCAACATGGGAGCAAGGCTTTCAAAGGCACCAGTATCACCCAAGGCTCAGGACAGGACTGTATTGAGGGCATATTCATCCGCCCTTGCAAGCCAGCAGACTTCTTTCCCTGTGTTACACATAGGTTGTTATAGGTGTGGGGATTTTAAAAGTGTTTATCTCAGTTCATTGTTTCACTGTTACAGTTGCATGAAGTTCAGCTCATAAAACAAAACCCATTTAAACTGGGCCTTGCTCATGCGGAGGGTATGAGTTTGGACAGGGGAGGCCCCAGTTTCTGCTAGTTATGGTACAACACTGATATAATCAGCCTCATGGAAACACTCGGTGAAGATGAAATTAGCATTTAGATCAGTGATTTATTTCTCCCTTGAGATCTACTGCAGCAAATAATTTCTTAGGAGTTTAAAGTGAGGCAGCTGTAATGATGGGTTTGTCACTATCAAAAAGAGTGTCAAATGCAGGTAGGTTTGCCAGACACTAGCATGAGACTTGTGGGGGTTTTGGTAACTAAACTTGAATTTGTTTTAAAAGTGTTCATTTTCCTGTCCTTTGGCTATAGTGAGTCAAGCTACAGCACTTCATTTAGACAGCAAGCTTCTCCATATTTCTTTGGGTTTAGAAAGACCCATCTTTTGGCAACAACTCCATGGAAAATGATGTGCAGAGCACAAGAAAATCACAGGTGGAAAGCAGAGACACAATGTTGCACCCATACAGTTGTGCAAAAAAATGCAAATATACACACTGAACAGTGTTATATACAATAGAGCCAAACCTTCTGGGAAAAGAATGTACATTTTATAATGAAAGTTTTTCTTCCTAACTCTTTTTTCACAAGGAAACATTTTCGAAATGTGTTTCAAATACCTGGGGTATAAACATAGATTCTCTCTTCTTTGTCTACTTGTTTGTTTAGCAGCGTACTTTGACAAGATTACCAAAGCAACAGCAACATACTTGCACTCATATTTAACCAAGAGTCTCCACAAAAGCTGGTATTGTACATACAAGAACTAGTTTGTCCCCAAGAAGTCTATCAGAAGAGCACGTTTCAATGTGGAGCTACAAGGAGCTGAACAAGAAGTTTTTTGGGGGGCCGGATAGCAAGAGAGAGGTCTCTGGAAAGGACAGAGATGAAAGCAAAGCCCTTCCACTCTCAGTGCACTCCAGGCAGAGAGGCAATGGAGTAAAAGAAGTGGCCTGAGGTGCCAGGACAAGCAGAAGGCATATTTGGAAATGCAGCAAGTTTATAGGGGTCGTAAAGATGAGATAGGGCAGGAAGGAGGGTGAGAAGGGAACCAAAGGCAGAAACCAAAGCTGAAGTCAAAAAGAGAAGGGCCAAAGCCAGAGTGTATGAAGGAATGTGAATGCAAGACACACGTGGAGGTAGAGGGAGAGTGCCGTTGTAGGGATGCTGAGGAAAGAAAGCAAAACAGAACAGAACCAGAAAAGAAAGTTGGAAATGCTGGAGAGTGTTCTACTTTATTTAGAAGTTTCCAAACTACCTCTGCTATAAGCTGTGAATTGTACTTATAAAAATGACTGGCTTCCCTCTAGCTGCTGAAAATAGCCTAAAAAAATGCAAATCACCTACTGCTACAGCTACCAACTGCTATGTGGCCAACTGTTCATTTGTTTAAACACAGCACAGACTAGGTTTGGGAAAAAATCTGCCTCTGTGTCTTACATATGTCTTACATGTCTATTACACATGACAGAACTGACTCTAAGATGGGCCTTTTTAGTTGTTTTCGAATTAAAAAAAAAAAAGTACAAGAAGTGAAAATACATTTGAGGTGTGACCACTCAAAATCATAAATCTCTAGTGTCCAGGATGTCCAGGTGACTTGAATTCCTCTTACATGTTTCATGAGAACATGTCGCTATCATTTTTTTCCTCTGCAGGTTATTCATCCTCAAAAAAAAGTCTAATGTAGGACCCTGTTGTGTTCCAGGGGCTATGGATCACATGGTTTGGAAGAGGCTGTGGTACTGGCAGGAAAATGTGCTTCCTAATGGAGGCCCAGCTGACCACAGGATCTGCTGCAGACCACAGACCAGCCAAGCACTTCTAGAGACCTCTAGGTTGGAATGCAGACCACGGTTTGGAAACCACTGGGTTATGAAATAAACAGGATAATATTTTAACCTATACTGTCAAACATGCTTTTCTTGGAGGACTGTCAGGGCCACGTAAGAAATAGGGTCATGACTATAGGATTGTCACAGAAGCTCGCTGGAAATACCATGAACTGTGTTCTTCCAGGAATCAGCACAAACACAGGCAACTGAAAGAAAATGATAATTTTTCATCTACAAAGCCTGTAAAGGTAATTCAGATGTTACCATCAGAATTCCTGAGTTTTGCATCATCAAAACCTTCATCAAACACTAAAATGTACGTGAATATATGATAACCAGCACCACAAAGTATTATTTCACTTCACACATGAAAATGCCTCTCTGGCTGTGTCACAGCCATGACCTGTAACAAGTAAATATTTATCATGCATCTAAGTATGAGAAATTAGAACCAAATAATTCAATATCGTGAATTTGAGCATTCATATGTGAATTTTTTGACAATAAAGGTAAGAAAAGATTATTGTAGAAAATGGACACATTTCCTGACAAAGCCAGAATTACACAATTTTGAGAGATAATATTTAACCTTTGTAAAGGCCAAAATTCCTTGGACTGACGCAGAAGTTATAAAGACAGACCTTGCCAAATGTAGAGTAATTTTTGAAGAATTACTCTTTTTCACAATGCTAATACAAAAATCCTTGGACATAAAACTGAGAATTCTGCAACAGGAAGGAGAAATGATAGATACTTTAAAAAACACGTCTATTTAGAAGCCATTTGTCTGAATTTTGTAACATCCGCTGACAATAACATATTTTCATCCTTGACTGTATTTCACTAGCTCATTTCTTCATGAACAGAAACCGATGTATTTAGCTTCTCAAAATATATGTTTTAAAAGTGGATAGTGGTTGCTTATTTCTATGTTTTATAAAAGAAGGAAAAGAAAAAGGACACTCTGAGAAATAATGCAAACATATACACAGAGGGCCACATTTACAAACCTGTTCATACAGGTTTGAAATTGATTAACATATTGAAATTGATTAACACAATTTTGAAGAAGTGGACTTAACAATGGAGTTTTTCCTTTTCTGAATTATCCCACTTTTAGCATAAGGAACTCCATATATATTTGCTTCTGCAGATGGTAAACATGCTCCCTCTGAAACAGAGCTTCCTACGTAGAGTTTCTGTTTACAAAAACATTGAACACAAATAATCCTCTTATTTAACTGAATAACTTCTTTTCGGTTTTGTTGCTGTTGAATTGTTAATCCATGACAAAACATAAAGCATTACACAATAGTAATGTGAAATCAAATTCACATTAGTGAATAATGTAATGTGAAATCAAAATCAAATTGTAAACTCCAAAAACTTGAGACTTTCTAGGGCGCTTGCATTCAGGATATGTTGAGGAAAATTTCACAAAAATGAAGAATGTCATAATAACAAAGAAAAAAGGAGAGAAACAGGGAGGAAGGAAACAGCAAATACTGAGAACATAACATCTGTGAAGTACACCAACAATTCCAAGCTTGCAATGGACTGTCACTGCACACGCAATGAGGAAATTTCATTTAAAAGTTACAAAAATGACCTTGCTTTGAACCAAGTGAATGTGATTATTTCTGAACTGAACGGAAAGTAAAGAAGTTTGGATTAAATGTTTTACCAGTGCCAATGTCCCAGAACTTTCTTTGGCTCTATATTCTCTTTTCCTATGTTTGTCAGCTGAATTTAATGTTCTCTTCTTTTTGTCTTCTGGTCTCTTTGACCTTAATGTGACATTTTAGTTGGGTGATTAATTACTATTAAATGGCACTGCATTTATTAAATGGAGTCCTTGTCTGTGTAAGAGCACAGTCACAATGCAACGATTCAGTTTGATAAGCTTAAATATACACAGTTAGATGTGGCAATATCTAATTTGTCAAGGATCTTGTGGCTAGCTTTTCTGCCACACAGCTAGAGAGGAGATGTGATTGCACAAAAAGCTTAATATTCTGAGCTTAAATGTTCTCAGTAAATTGATCTTCTCCATCATGTAATCTTATTTCAGAGCGTGCAGGAGACAGCAAAGTTCCACACAAGCCTAAGTTGCCTTAATAATAGGCCTGAGGGTTCCTGACCATAGAAATAAAAGCTATGTGACAAGATTTGTATGTCTCTTTCCAGCAGACAACAGCTGACTCGCCTTGCCAGAAGCTTTCTTTCTGGGTTAATTGAATAAGAAGAACGAATGTCAGTAAAAGGATGAAAAGTTCATTGAGAAAGAAAAGATACATCTATATTTGGACACCTAAGTGCAAAAGAGATTGTGACTATTGAGCTTAGTGAGTGAAACACCAGCACCTAAACTTGTAATCAGCCAGGTTACTATTTTGTCAGCTCTATTCTCTCTCTTTACTCCAAACACTGCTTTACTCTTTGCTTATCTAACAGCTGATTTGGAACTTTTTTTCAGACTATAATGAATCATCAAAGCAAAACTCCTTGCAAGCCAAAGGTTGGTTTTAACATCTGCTGGGAAAAAAATTCAGGCTTGACAAAATAAAAATGTGAGGGAGACTTTCACAAAAAGCTCAGGAGTTTTGGGTACTCATGAGAAAGACAAACAGCAGCTGGGGCTAGTTCCTGCCTGTTTCTTATAGTAATTCTTCTCCCCTTTGGTTAAACACAACTAGGCCAGCAAAAAGAATAACAGAAGTTTTTCTCAGGTTTCACTGTCAGTCCTCATGTCCTCCACTTCCAAAACATTCATTCTTGCTCCTGCATCTGCAGAGTCAGTGCCTGGCTTTATAACTCTTTCCTACTCCACACAAAACCACTAGAAATTAAAATAAAAAGATGAAACACATCAGGGTAATATAAAAAAACAAGAGGCCTTCAACCTTATCTCAAACCTGCATGTACTTTCTTGCAGTGCAATTTCTAAATGCTGTAAGAGAGGAGACACTCATGCCATCTGAATTTAGGGGTTTACATAGGTCTTGTAGAGATATTGTGGAGTTGTGGGCAATGTTTAACATGCATTTTCAGACTTTCCTTAGATCTGAGATGAATACCTTTATATCAACCACAGTGGGACTCCAGGCACAGGCCTTCCCCAGAGACACAAACACATCTGGTTGGGGAACAGCTCTCACATTTCTGCTGGAAAAGAGAATTATGAAACTATAATATAGAGGCACCCTCTTCGTATGATGAAGAGTTAGCTGAAGTCCATGTACAAAGAGATAATTGAGCTTGAATGTTCTGCAGGTTGGCAGGCACTGAGCCATCTGGAGACATCAAAATAACCCTGCCTTGAGGCCAAACATCAGTAGTGAAGTGAATCTAAATGAACCAAGAAAGGCCATAATCTTGACTACGTCTAACAGGATTGTATTGTTGTCTTGACTACTGATGACAGTCTGATGATAAGATTGTACAAGAAAAACATTCTTGCAATCCTCATTAAGGATTAAGCCAGCACATTCCCAGTTGCTCCTTCTTAGATTTGTTCACCTCCATCTTCCATTATCAGCAACAGGAAAAGAGGCACATTTATATTGCCTAGAATCCTATGGGCTCAGGATTACAGGCAGGAAGATGCGCCAGGTGTGTGCTTTAGCAGACTCAAAATATTAATCTCTTCAACATCCTGGTTTCTAGAGATATGTCAGGCACTTCTTCCTGAAAACTTTATAGAAATTATATTTCAACTACAAAAAATACCATTTTAGTCTGGGCATAGAATCTACCTTAAAAGCACTTGATTCCTACCCTCCTTGAAGAAATATATTTTCATTGGTCTAATTTTCTGGGTTTAGGTAACAAAAGAAAGGCAGTTAGCAGTTTGTCCCCATGATCTTCAAAACAAATTTCTAGAAAACAATAAGCAACTTTGCAAATACAATTATTTAGTCTCAAAAATAGTGTAGCTATTTTCAAGTGACAGATTGCTCTACTTCCAGAGCCAATTTAAACTTACTTTATATGATCAATAAAAACTGGTTAATAGCAACACAGTGCATTTCATGTTTATCTAAATGAAATGTTTTAATTTATTGATCCAAAGGAAAATTTTACTTCAAGGAAGTTTTAGAAATTTTCTTAAAGATTTTACAAGGCACTAAATAAATTTTCAAACAATGCTTAAACTTTCATTTTGGCAGATGATAAAATATTGTATTATCTCCACTAGACCATTTATGAGATTTCAAAGTATTGATAAAACATATGCAGAGAATTTACTGTCTGTGAAAGACATGGTAAGCTAACGTTTTTGATCACTCAAAATGTTAGAAGTTTCTGCTGTGCAAATCATAAGACATTTTACTTAGTAGAGATTAAACTAAAAGCACAATCTAACATACACTTCTTTCTATATGCAAAGAATAAACCCCCACAGATTCATAGTATAAACTGCTGATTGGCATGCTAATTTTCAAATCATAGGTTAATGATGTCCTCTGTGCAGGCAAGCAATCAGGGAAATAACTGTAAAGAGTCTGTAAAATGGAAGAGTATAATATTATATGACAACACACCAGTAATGGTTTCAAATTACAAGCAAATCTGGGCAGGGGAAAAAAGTCTTCTCCCCTTTCTCCCAAACATATGCACAATTTCCTTTAGAAGAAAAACAAGAGAAATAAATGCACTGCTTGCTCCTTCTCAAAGGTATATCAAATGCTGATTAATTCTAAATCTTCAGAATTGTAATGTGACCATCAGAGTAAAATGTGGCCTTACACTGCTTTCCTGTAACTCAAAGGGCAGTACAAAAGTGACTGTGTTGAAAGAATTATAGCCAAGGACATAACTGTAATGAAGTATTATCACAGACATATAATATTATCAAAATATCAAACTCTACACATGTCAACAGTCACCCGACGTGATTAGAGGCAGATCTGGTTTTCAGTTTAGGTGAAAGTAGGCAGTTGTTTACGTTGGCAGATCAGGGGGGAAAGGGAGGAAATGAAATGCCCCCATACAGGGTGCCATGGCCTCACTGCCGGCTCTGAGGACCCTGAGAGAAAGACAGGCAGGGACAGGAGCTGTGCGCCCCACCACCATCAGATCAGCTCGGAGAGGGAGCAGAAGGTTAATGCTTCCCTGCCCACCAGATCCTAGTAAATCTGCTCCCTCCCAATAAATCCCTGCTTTATTTCTCCAATCCTTTACATTTACCTCCAGGGATGGGGCAGGAAACAAAACAACCCCTCTGCCCACCACCACCTCCAGACTGGTGGTGGCTCCCTGGACTCCACAGCCAATTCCTTTCAATCCCCTTCCCTGACAGCTGCCACCAATCCACAAAACGTTTGTGGCAGGTCCCCAAGCCTGGTGACCTGCTCCCAGTTTTGTGTCTTCTCTCAGAAGCTGCCAGACTTTGCCCAAAATTTTTTTTTTCCTTTGCCCAGTGGCTTCCTCTGGCAAGGCCTTGACTACAAGCCTGAGTGTTGATTCATCAAGAAGGCAGTATTAAATTGAAACATAACAACCATTAAGCATGGCTAAAGGTGAGCATGTCTGCTGTCAGATTACAACCCTTTTGAACTACAGCCTTATACAACTGTCTTCTATGCCTATTATTTATGAGGTGAACTGAGGATATGACAGCCTCGTCTGCTGATGTGACAGAAAAAGCACATTGCTCACTTTGAACCTTGCAGAAACGTGGAAAGCTTTCTTGCACTCCTTTCAGCATAGCCCCACTCCAAGAACCATATTCACTTGTAAGAGCTTCTGTTTATGCAGTGCAATGAGCTGAGGTCAGTGGGAAAGTGTCAGCTGCAGCGTATGACTTTGCTGTTACTGCATCATGGAACTTGGCACGGCCTCGCAGTGACAGATAACAAACTGCATTCTATAGCTTTCAAACCCTCAAAGGATATGTGGCTGGGAAAGTCTTGCAAATGCCTTCTCTTGATTAATAGTCACAAAACTGAAGTGATCATAATTTAGTCCTAGCCCAGAGATGTACTTCTTTCCAGCGGCAATAAAGAAAGACACAAAAGCCCACAAACCTACACAATATAAAGAAATTGTCTTTAAAGAAATTCACAGTCATCATGCCAGACACTAAATGAATTATTTCTCTCATTTCTTGTCTCACCACAGTTTCCTCCCACTTGGACACACATGTTAGGCATTCAGTTAACCTCAAGCATAGCTCTCCTGGCCCTATCACTGTATCTGCACTCCCCATCAGGAGGGTAGGCTAGCCTACATTTTTGCAATGTAAAAAGAGTGACATCATTTTTTTCTTAAAGTAGCTTGTCTGTAAGAACACTTCAGCTGTACTCAGCTCGGCTCAGTCCCAGAATATGTTTGTTCCTGTGCGCTTTCCCGTCCTGCACTCAGCACAGCGCTCAGAGCTGCTCTGACTCACAGCTCTGTGCTCTATACCCCGTTCTGAACCTCTCAGCTGCATTTGCTTCCCCATCTATAACTTTCATTGACCTTCTGCTCTTGCACTGCACTTCCTGGGAAGTGTTTTGTTCATGGACCCAGCGGAGGAATATGTTATGACAATGGAGTTTTAAGGAAAGCTTTTTGTTTTGTTGTGTCATGCACTTTATCCATCCCATTTTGTCATCTGGTGGTTTTCCTTTCTTGTTCTAGCACATATTTCATTGCTAAAGCTATTTCACAAGCAGTGTTGGAAGTCAATCCTTTTTCAGATAATTTTTTCAGCTGATCTGCCTTCCTATCTACTTCCAAATCTGTCGGAGAGTGCTTTATTTGGCTACAGTCCTGAATTGTATGGTGGAATATTTATAGAATAAGTTACAGTGCCACGATACTCTGAATGAATTACGAATTTTTAAATCTTTTTTTACTTTCTTCCCAATCAGAAAATTCAGCTTGGAATACTAACACTGAACTTCACTGACTGTGTAGAAATGAAAAGCTAAAAAATACCTTGTGTTACACAGGACCTTCATTTGGGAAAGAGTTACATTTTTTTCTTCAGGAAAAACTGAATTTTAAATTGTTCAATGGCCTTTTAGATCTAATAAGTGGCTGTTTCTGATGTTTTACACATTAAAGAGAATATGTTATGAAAGTAAATAAAGGATTAATTTCTCCTTACAGAGCCTCTGGTCTCTTTTTGGAATCTCCTGCTATAAAGTTCCATCATTCTGATTTCACTGAAAGAATTTCACCTGCATTTCACAGCCTTCCCCATTCATTGTTTGGTCTCCTTCTCTTAACTGAACTGCCTTGAATATTGGGTTAACAAGCCTCAGTGAAATTTCTCTTCTTTCCTGTATACTGATAATATATACAAGTAACATGTGGCTTAAGGTCTAGAAAAAGTTTTTAATTAAAACCAAGTGCTAGAATTATACTGTCTTCAAGTTTCCTCATGTTTCCTGACTTTTTCGTGTCCAGTTCACAGCAGAAAAATTTGTTGAGAGCACAAACATTATCATTAATGGTATCTTGTAAATAACTTGGTACACAAACTATTTGTTTTGTTGCTTATTGTAAGAGTACTGTGATGGATATGCAGTTTTAGGATATCAACTGTAGGAATGGGAAATATTTATACTTTTATGGATACCTCTGATGATGAAATTACTATTGGAGTAAAATAAATACTATGTTTACTGCCTTTTTTCTTCTTTTACAGCATGGATTTTGTTTTAAACAGCAAAATCCTGAAAGTAGGTTGCATAATCCTGCAGTAGGTTGCTGTATTTGCCTTCTGATAACCTTCACCAACGTTTAACAGTAGTCATTTGACTTTTAATGACAGCCACTGTTCATGTTGTATCTACAAATTTCCTTCTTTAAAGCACTGGTCCTCTTACTGTGAAGATACCACAGCTTCTGCATTTGCAGGAACAGAGAGGGTGTAGTTGGCCTGGATTCAGTTCTTACATGTCGTCTGCAAGGATTTAAGCACATCAAAGTGGCAGCTAGATCGAATGAGCCAGACTCTATTTTATAGTAATTGAAAGTTTGATTTTCATTTGCCCAAGATCTCTATTTAAACTTCACTAAAATTTCCTCAGCATTATGAAATTAATCACATTCTTGTTTTGTTTCCCTCTTTGCACCCTCTCGGTGACAGCAGACTCTGAAACGCTTCCTGCAAAAATCTCAGCCCCAAATACCTGGTTTCGGCAACAAAACAGTACAACCATCTTATATGGAAGTTCCTGATTTTCCATGTTCAAATGGATATAATTCCTGTTTATTCCTCAACTTTCCATAGTAATAGGAAACACAGGAAGAATACCTCTCACAGAAGCCTTTGAACTAATTAAAAAACAAATCACATTGACTTTGAAGTAATTTAAGAAAACCTTAATTGTACTTTTTTGATCCTACCATATGTTTTCAGCACTAGGACATCACCTGAAGAGCTTTCTTTCATCAGAAACCTCACATCATTTTTTGAGACGAGATTTACTTCTGCCCAGATTTAGAGAACACAGGGCTGATCCAGACTCTATGTCCATTCTTTTCTACCAGAAAAGCATGTAAAGACCAAAGGACTGCTTTAGTGGCACCTTGGCATTTACATCACACTGCTCAGATGCTGCTCTTGTCTTATTCATCTATTGCTTCCTGTAGGGTATTGCCACCTCTTTAAAAGCACATGCACCCAACAGGATGTTTCTGCAAAATCTTTTGATAGTCAATGCTCAACTCTCTTGATTGATATGAAAAAGAGAGAAAAGAATTGCATCTTTATTCAATTATTTTTGTTTTAGGGAGTGTATAGAAACTCTCATAACTAGGGGACTGGCTGAAGGCTGGCACTTGAGTAAAGTCTGAAATTGTCTTTCCTGATCTCACATATAAAGGGTTAGTAACATTTTTGGTAGTCCACTTAACAAGTATAATATTCAGTAGGAGCTATATTTTTTATTTATTTTGAAAATGGTCATCTGTATTTCAATACCAAGTTTATGCTTCGCCTGTCTTCAAGGCCCCTGAGCACACAACCTTCCTGTCTTCTTCAACCCTGTAAACAAGAGAAGTTTTAGAAATGCTACGTCAGTGGTTCAAATTCTAAGTTTTTGTGTATTCATACACAAAAGTAGAAGATATAAGATACAGTCCCCAAATTCCACCAACCAAAAACAAAAGGGAAAAAAAATCCAGAAACCACAAAAAAGCCCAAGAATGAGAAAAACAGTAAACATCTACATATGCACCAAGGTCTTCTCTTATTCCAGAGGGTTGAGAACTAGTCTTTTTACACTGGCTTGAGGATAGTTACATGCCAGCCACAGTTCTGCCCCATTAAAGTCATAAGTACACTAACAAGTCCATTAATATGTCGTCAGGGCATAGGCAAATATGTTCAAAAATAAACATTGCCTCTGAAAAAAACACCTTCTTCTCCACTGTGCTCCTCAAGGCCAAGAATGTGGGCATAATAGGAATTTTATATTAATGGAAACCCAAATTTTAATTTATCTGATGGAAAATGATGAGAAAAAACAGATGGTTTAATTCCTCTAGTCTGAATCTTTTCTTCGCCCTTTCAAATCCTCTTCAGAAAAAAAAACCAAAAACCTTGCTCCTCATACAGTAGACAATGTCCCCTTCTATGTCTGCTTCTAATAACATGAAAAATATTAATCTCTTCTACAGGCTGTGCTAAGAATCTCTTTTGAGAAGTAATGACATCTTTGCATTATTAATAGCTGATTCAATCTGACTTGCTGTAGTAACAGCTTTTACCAGTGTGAGATTAGGTTCAACTAACAGCCTTACAAATTTCAGCATGTCTTTATCTAACAGGGTATTATAACACAGTGTCCCTCTCTGCCCAAGAAAAGTAGCCAAACAGAAACCGTGCCTGCCTCATATCATCAATCATGAGCAAGTGATTCTCAACTACCCTTATCCCCTTTTGTAAGGAATTGGTTTTGAATCTCAAAGGAAAAGACTAAAATAAGATGGCAATCACTTTCATGATTCTTCCTCATTTTTTCCTTGCTATTTCTTTGAATTTCTTGAAACATCTCTCTCTGCCTCTTGCTAAAGGGTATTTCTCACTGACCTCCTCGCAGTGTATTTTTCAATCTTTCTCCAACTTTGTTTCATTTTTCCCTTGAGAGTATATCTTTGCTATGCATACTTCCACCCACTTTTAATTTCCCTTCCATATTACAAGAATGCCTATAATAAGTATTGAGTAGACATTAGGACTTCATTCATAGATTTCTAACACTGCAAGGGGCAGGACTGGAAGAGTGACATTTTGACCTCTCATTTACTGCCAGATGAGCTATTGGGTGTTCTGGATACATTGGTTCTCCTTTTCCTGTCAGAGCAGACCATTCTTTTGCAGGTAGTATCTCATCAGTCTTTCAGACAAGTGTGCACACTAAGCTGATCTGGTTCATGAGTGATCATTTGTTTTCCACTTTTGTTCATATTCTTCATTAAATGAGTTTAGATGATACAAAAACTAAGAATTTGAAGGCAAGGAAGACTAAAGCACTTGAGTCTACAAATGGCTGCTGATACTATATAAAATAAGGAGAACCTCTAGAGAAGATTTAGGACACAATTTGAAAGAAACTAATAAAAGCAGCAGACAAATAGAAACTAGAAAGAATGGGAGCTTTTGGAACTGTCTTTTTCTACTCTAAGCCTTATTGGTTTTATTGCTGACACTTTATTTAATCTTAGATGTGCATAAAACTTGTAATTTTATTTTCTTTCCTTTAAGGTGATTTTTTTTCTGTTTTAGAAAAATAAAAAGAGTGCCTGCCTTTAAACCAAGAAAATATCTTCCTGAAAAGTTAAAGAGAAGGAAATATGCCTAAAACATGATAGTATAGGATGAGTACTAAATTGATTTAAAAAAAAGTCACAAAATCAGTCTGTTCCTCAGAGAGTCTGATCAGGATACAGATTATGGTTGGCAAGACAAACAAGAATCTCTTGGGCTGCTAAGTCTAAACTGGCCAAGCTAAAATCAGACCAACAACATAAAATTGAAAAGGTTTCCATCACTCCCCCAATCTCAACCAACCATTTATATTTTTTTATTCTTTCAGTTCTAATTCTTTGCAGCTGATATGTTGATGCCATATTTGTAATACAAATAGATTTTTGGTTTGAAAAAGCAGAAACTGAAAGGAAAGTCCCCAAGACATAGTATCTTTTCCCCCATTTTCAGATGACCTTAACAACCAAGATTATTATGAAGAAGGTTTTTGGTTTTGCTCAGCAGTATTAATAAACAATTAGCCATTTGTACCCCACAGGAAAATACATGGAAACACTGAAAAGCTGTTCAAAAGATCAGGAGAGACTATACTACAGAATAACATTTAGACTTTTCACATACCCCAACATAATCAGAAAGGTATTATGACCATGTTCCATATGACCAGGTTTCATAGTAAAGCTCTTTTTTTGGGGAAATGAGTTATTGCAGGCCTAAGAGCTATGTGGCCGCTGAAAGACTACCAACACATGATGGTCCCTCCATTCAGATGAGTGCTATCAAAACCATGGTAAAACCTTAATATTGAGCTGTAAAACTCTAGGGAAAATATATTCACGTGAAGTGATTATCTCTTATGTTTCTGGACGTTCTAAAGATACATTACATTCTCCTAATAATACTTGCCTTCTTTTGGATATGATATTTTAGAAGAACAGCTTGCACTTATAATCAGTACAATTTATCACCTATCCCCAAAGTACCCTGCCGTTGAAATGCCTGACATATATATTAGGTGTTGTGGATTTAGCAAAAATTGAATTATAAATTGCCTTGCCAGCTTTTGCCTCTGGAAATAATGAAAAAGTAAGCTAAAGAAATGTTCTCCTGAAGGATTTATTTTTAGTGGCAATAGAGAAAGAAACAACAAACATGGATTGACCAGAATTTATCATTTTAAGGACTGAATATCTTTGTCTCAAGAAAAGTTTTAATTCTTTTTCTTTCAAGAAAAAAAGACTGCACTGAGATTGCTTGAATGTCCCTGAAAATAACCCATTGAGAAATGAAGAAAGAAAGAAATAAAACCCTAACAAAACATTGATTTGTATTCAGTAAGCCCATATGAGAATTTCAAGGTCTCGTGCCCAAATGAAGTCAAGTTAAATGTCATCCAAAATACTTTCTTTTCTATTTTCTGTTAAGTGCTGTTTCTCAATGAATTAAATTATTTACAATGGCCTTTTAGAGTTTAACATTACCCAACTCTCCAAAATAATAGGGCCTTTAATAAGTTATCTAAATTGGCAGAGCGATGTAGAATCCATTTCTAGCAATATTTCAGCAT